>JAHLWZ010000505.1:9450-101954 GCA_020536535.1 Pelomyxa schiedti | reverse complement strand
TGTGGGGGGGTTTGTTTTTTTTTTTTTTTTTTTTTTTGCCTTTTTTTGTTTTGTTTTTTTAAACTGGAATTGATAGACTTTGTTTGATGCTAGGTGATATTACTTTGCTCCAAGTGGATGCGATTGTTAATGCTGGAAATTCTGGCTTGTTAGGGTGCTTTGCTCCAACTCACCGCTGTATTGATAATGTGATACATGCGAATGCTGGTCCTCGTCTGAGGTTGTTAAGGAACCTGCTCTATCTGTTTATTCCTGATATCTGTACAGAAATGATTGTCGAGCCTTTATGAATAAGTACGGCAGACCAGCAGGTTAAACTCCTAAGTATATAGTAAGGTTTGCAAGTATATGTTAATTCCGAATAAATTATGAGATGTTTGTTGGGGGTGCTGTTGGTCTTGGTGCCAATTTTGTTAGAGACGGCAATTGCGATGGTCACCAAAGGACACTGCCTTCCCTCTTCATATGTTATCCACACAGTGGGGCCGATATGGAAAACGCATCGCGTTTGTCTCTCCGCCTCTTCTATCATTTAACTCCCTCTGTCCAGTTCCAGATGGTGAGTGGAGAGGACGCTAAACTCAAGTCCGAAGAACTGGGCCAGTGTTATGTATCTTGCCTCAATGCTTTAGTGGAGAGGTCACTCCACACAATTGCGTTCTGTTGTCTCTCGACAGGGGTCTTTGGATTCCCCCAAGGTTTGACGCCAATCCACTCCTTTTCTCGGTACTGAAGCACCACAGCACCAGCTGCCAAAATAGCCGTGTCCACAGTTAAACAGTGGCTAAGTGATCCCGTGAATGCAGCAAAGGTTACTCGCGTTGTATTTGATGTGTTCACGGAGGCGGATGACATGTACTACAAAGAAGCCATTGCAAAGATATATAACTCTGGTCCTTGAAGCCTGAGTAAACGCCATAGTTTGTACAAAGGCCTTTTCAAATATGTCTAGCCATTGGGGTGGCTAAAAAAGTTCGAAAAAAACGGAATTTACTCTATCAATTTTTTGACAAAATCATCCCAACAAAAACACTTAGTTGCTGTTGTGGATGCCCTCTCCTCACCACTACCAACACTAACACTACTACAACAACCATTACTCTCACTACTACTTCCAGAGGGGGTGCTGCTGTTGCTACATATTGCTGTTGTATTACTCATTCCACCACCGCCATCTGTGAATCCTCCGCATTCCCCTCCACTTCCACTTATACCTCCTCCAACCCCTCTTGGTACTGCATCTGTACATTCTACTCCCCCTTGGCTCTCCTCGAGCCCTAGTACGATGTTTGCTTCCTCCCGGCTGCCACACAAAATGCCTTGTCCGGCCTGTGAAGATTGAATGGGTTGACGGAGGAGTGACGTGAATTTACCTCGATGATGTACCGTGCTTGCTGTGCTTGTTGTGGTTTTGCGGAAGAAAATTCTGAAGTCAAGAATATCTTCTGCCCACATATAGGGCTCCTTCCTTTGGGTGGCCGTCCGCCGTATCTGGAACATCAATATGTTATTCACTCAGTTTGATAAAAGATGGAAACCTGGTCTCATCAACCCATTGCTGCTGGTTATAGCTATCCAAAACCCAGTACTGGTTTACAACCCAACATCCACTCACTCTCGCCACAAGAGTGGCCAAGGAAACTAGTCCTTGGGGAGAAACCTTTGTTTCATACAGAATTATTTTGAATAGTAGAATTTGGAATTTACTCGCATACCACATGTGTGGCCTGTGGAGGGCAAGCTTCTTCATTGCAAACCATAGGTCTGCCGCCAAGGGCTGAAACCTTGTCACACAAGTCTTTCGTATCGTTGAATCCAACCAGTACAACTACGACAACTACAAATATGGTCTTTCAACCTGAGTGGGGGGAGGGGTTATACCTCTTCCAATCGAGCACTGTAGAGGCGCCGATATTGCTCTGGGTGGGATTCCGTATTCGTTCATTATTGGAGAAGTACTGCCTTCCATAATCATTCCTGGTAAAGAGTTCCTTGGGGGGCTATGGAAGAAAAAAGCTTTTTACAACAAACACTGGATGGAGGAGATGGAAACCAGTAGGGACCAGTCATGGGGGCATAGGCAGTTCGCCTCCTTTTTGAGTCTGGCTCCTCATACGAATGTCTTTTGTCTTGGTTTACAGATAATCAGTCACAATTTGTAATTTTTGTGATGAGAAAGAAAACCGTTGAGCTGTTCTTCTTGTGATGTTTGGTACATATAATAAGCTGAAAGATGCAAATTAAACAGCTGTTACTGGAAGTGCTACTACAAACCAGTTGGAGACATTTGTTTGGAGGGTGTAAGACTGCCCCGTGATAGCATAGATAAAGTGGGAGAGTCGTTGGGATCGGCAAAGGGAATCTTCTCGTGTTAAGAAAAGGCAGAGGCAAGAGAAACACCAATACCGGTGTACCACTGGATATGGAACGTTGTACAAGCTTCTCATTTTCTTCTTTCAGTAGTTTTTCGAGTTCCAAAATTCTACTCTGGAAGACTTAAGTGGTACTCAATACAGATGTGCCAAACCTGGGCTTGAGGATCGGCAAAAGCGAGAGGAGCATCATACCTCCGACTTCGCCCCCTTTTCATTGGTTGTGATTTGTCCAACTGTCCATTGTGGGAGTGGGGATGAATTTGAATTGGTTGAAGTTGCTGCTGTTGCAATTGGTAATGCTGTTGTGGTGGGATGTGCATTTGCATAGATTTGGTTTTCAGAGGAGAATGACACATTGGGATAAGCGGAATGGGAAGGTGTGGTGCTGGAGGAGGTTGGACCATCATACAGGGGTGTGGTGAGGTTGGAGAAATGAGGGTTGTTGGTGTTGTTGAGCGAGCAGGAGGTTGTTGACCGGGGTGTAGTACAATTTGTTGTTGCATTACCTGTGGCTGAAGGTTCAAGGGTGAATGAGGCTGTAAATGCACAACTTGTGGTGGTGATTGTTGGTATGTTCCTTGCTGTGTGAGGTGTGGCTGAGAAAGCCCTGGCGACAGTGATTGTGTGGGAGATAATTGTGTCTGTGGGGATGTTTGTGTAGTGACCTTCACAGTCATCTGTGGGGTTGGAGGTGGGGGTGGCTGTGGGGGAAGTGGTGGTGATGGTTGATGCGGTAACGTAATTTGTTGTTGTGGTTGGTGTTGGGGGAGAGGAGCTACCTGTGGTGGTAACAGAATTTGTTGTGAAGGTTGATGGTGTATCAGTGTGTGGCAATGAGGATGAAGAAGCAGTGTGTCATCAGAGCTAGTACTCAAATGAGGCTGCAGTTTTGTTGTTGTGTGACTTATTAGTGGTGGAGAGGTAGGAAACGCATGATGTGGATGAGAAAGGTGGAAGTGGGGGTGGGGGGGAAAGGGAGGCTGGAGATAAGGATTAGGTTGGTGCTGGGGATTTTGTACATAAGTGTGGTGACGAGGTGGTTGGTGAATATGAGAGGATTGAGGAAAGTGAGGCTGAGGGGAGAGTGGGTGAGGCCGTAGAATATGCGACTGATGTGTTGGCGAGGATGTTTGAGGTGGTGACATAGATTGTGTGTGTGAGAATGATGGTGGTGACGGGCTGAGTGCCGGTGGATTGAATTGCATGGAGGGTGTCATGGGGGGGAATGGTGCATTTACTTGTGGAACTGATGGAGCTTGAATCATTTGAACTTGTTGTACAGGTATTTGTGGTACAAGTGCAGTAGTCATCTGAACATTATGTGGCAATGGCGCTACATTTAGGGGCTGAGGTGCAGGTGGTGTAGGCGGAACAGGTGGAATAGGTTGCACAGAGTTTAAAGGTGGCACTAGTGCTAAGGAAGGAGGGAGTTGTTGTATTGGCAATGCAGAGGTTTCTGTTTGTTCTTCACGAGTAATTATAGTACCTGGAGGAGGTAGTCTACCAAGTGGTGAGAATTGAACAAATTAAGAAGAAATGCAAGAGGTTCTAGAACTCACTCACCCAAAGGAGGCTTGATTAGAATTTATCTCGTTAACTAAACCAGTTTTCTGTTGAAGTGGTGGGTCCAGAGAAGTGCCGCTAGGGGAAGAGAGGCCGCCCTCACCAACCTGGGGATTCATCACACAGGAAAAACGGAGAATGGAATCTACCCTAACTGAATCAGCAGTGGGTTCAGGTTCCGTGTTGAACTATAACCTCATGTAAGCATTCAAAAAGAAAAGAGTTCTGTACTGAAAGAAAATCATCGCCGTTATATTCCATAAAGGATGAATCGTTGATCATAAATGGATCCTCAAATTTGGGGAAGCTATTATCAAATTCCTAACCCATATTAGGTTAATAAGAATCGAGTGTGTTGCTACCTGCTCTAAACTAAAAAAAACGGGATAAGGGCTGTGAGAGTGTGCAGGGGAGTTCCTTAGTTCCCCTTCTTTGGGTCTGTGTGCAGGGCTTTTTTCGTACGTAATTGGTGAATGACCTTCAGTTGTCTTTATTGGTGGTGTTGAGGTACTACGGCATATTGACGATTTCCTTGTTGGGGATGGTGTATAATCCGAATTATTTCCTTTTTGAGTCTGTGCACTTGGATACTGTGCTTGAATGTGGAGTGGATCTGCTGGAAGGGTAAATAGTGTGCCTGAAACTGAGGTTGGAAATGGGGTTGGAATGCGGGGAGGTACAGAACCGTGCTTTGGGTTGGTGCTGACTGGGGAAGGTGGAGGTAGTCTTGGGGAAAAACTTGGGAATGGAGTTGGGGTTCGTGTTGGAATACTCGGGGTAATTGGTGTTGGCGATATTGCCGGAGAAGATACATGCCGATGTTTCGGAGAAGATTGCCATGACGGCGGGGATACTATTTGAGTGGGTGGAGATGGTGAGACACGGGAATCCGCGTGCAGTGTGGTGCCGGGAGAGTTTGTATGAAGACCGGAATTATTTTTTTGTTGATTGTTCTTGGTATTAAGTTGAGATTTCAGTCTTGGCGCTGGTGGCGGAGCAAGTGGCGGGGGTGGGAGTGGAGGGGGTGGAGGCATGAGGGTTGGAGGTGAGGACTTCTGTGAAGTGTCGTGCACACTCTCTGCACGAGAAACAGATAGAATTGTAGGCATTGAAGATAAATGCTCCTGATCCTCTGATTGTTGAGATAGCTGAGATATGCAGAATAGTGAAGAAGGTGAATGTGAGGAAGATGAAGATGATGACAGTGAAGAAGAGGAGTCAGATGATGACACAGAATCAGGGGACCCTGCATCCAATGTTGGAATCGGATCGCGTTGAGATAAAGCAGGGACTGATTTAGCCACAAAATGACGACAATCCCGGGAGGTGGAGGATGCATTCAGGCCTCCTATTGTTTCCAGTTCATGAGCTGGAATTATAGGAGGAAGTGCAGCAAAAAGCGCAGGAGAGAGATTGGTGAGTGCTGACCCATCAGTTGATTCATTGAGGTGAAGTATTTTGGCCCCCTTTTTCCCATTTGAAAGAGTATTTTGATCTGTGTACATTGCTGTATCACTTTCACTATCATCAAAGCTTTCATCACTATCAATACTGCTTTCAGCTACGCTCTCATTAACAGCATTTGAGTTTAAGTGATTGGCTGTCACAGTGGCAACCCCAGAGGGAATCGGTCCACCAGTCATTTGATGGAACCGCTTGATGTGAACGGCTGGGTGTAGTACTGGTTGAGGTTGTACAACAACAGGATTTTTGGGTACAGTAGCTCTTTTGTGTGGTTGATGTTGCAGTCTACTTGGCTGTGACGGTCTGGAAGATAGCCTTGCAAAATTTCTTTGTTCGAAGGGGGGTTGGTGTGGTTGCTGCTGGTGTGGTTGCTGCTGATGTGATTGTGGCTGTTGTGGTTGTGGTTTGGAGCACATGACTTTTTGTTGGTGGTGTCTCTGATTGTTTACTCTCGAAGGAGGAGTACCAGTTGGTTTCGCTGGAGCACCACCCCCACATTTAACGAGTATATTTGAAGTCTTTGTTGTTGGTTGGGAATGTTTAATCTGTGCTACGTGACTGACAACACTCACCACTGGACGCAGAGTAATGGGATGGTCTTGCATTAAGTTTGGTACACGAGAAGCGTGTTGAGTTGACGGGGGTGGGAGAGATTGCGTTCGTGCTGGATGAATCTTTATTTTGGAGGAATTCGAAGACACCGCCACAGAGTGTGCAGTTGTCCTATCGCGTATTCGTTTCGAATTTGAAATTGTACCAACTTTACTCGGGGGAATTCCCAAGTCATAGTTACTGCTTGCACCTGAAGGTCTCAGAACCCTTATGGTGCACTGTACAATGTTGGCCCCCACACCACCAATTGGTGCCGCCCTGATTGGTGGTGATGGCGACAAGGGTGGCTGTGGTGGTGACGGGGAGGATGACAGTGGTGGTGAGGGAGATGGAGACGAGGACCTAGAGGCCGGTGAGTGAGAAAGCGGAGTCTGTGCATGAGATGGAGATGCAATGAGTGAAGGTGATGGTGATAGAGAGGGGGATAATGAAGGTGATGCTGTGGGTGATAGGGGTGGCTGTTCAGGACTGTTTCCGCCGTCATTAGCGGAAGAGGGATTTGCGTTACGTATCATGGGAGGCCCACAAAGGAGTCGCTTCTGCAAACGAAGCCAACTTGACTGTAAAGATGCCAATGACCTGTGTTGAGTTGTGTTTTTTTTTAATATTGTGTTAACTTGTTTGATTTCGTATGGCAAGAGTATTTTAGAGAAGTGCAGGGAACTACTGCCACAATTATTTGGTTTTGGTTGTATTTTTATTTTGCTTTTGGTGCCCGAGGAGGCACTGCGTTCGTGTTTCGTTCGTTTAGAAGAAAACCCAATGGTGTGGGTTTATTTTTTGTTGGATGGAGTATGAGGATCACCTTGTTCGTGTCGTGGTACTGAAAGTTTGATTTTCCTTTAATTTGAACGAAACCCGGTTTAATTAACCTGCACAAAAAAAGAAAAATCACAAGCAGATCTCAAACACCAAAAAAAGAACCCCCACTCATTTGTGTGTTCTGTTGTTGTCAGTCCTTTTTGTCCCTTGCTTGTTGTGTTGAATCTCTTGGTTTTTCCTCAGGGTTCAGTTGGCTCGTTCACAAACACCAATTTGATGGGCGTGGGTGCCAAAGGTCGGTTACTTGTCCTCCTCTGAGAATGAATGAGACTGAGGGCGGCCTTCATCTCTGAGGAATATCTGGGATCTCTCATTGGGGTGTATGACGTTGGGGAGCACAAGGCCTGAGGAAAATTTCGTTAGAATTCGGTAAACGACGGTACTTTGCGTGAGTGGCGCTATTTTAGAATTGTGGGTACACATAGGGATTTAAAACCTTGTATTGCGTATAGAAGGAGTTATAGCCACCATCAAGAATATACATATGAGGAAAAAGAAGGCGAGGATATTGCTCCATATTCAAGGTCCTATCTTTGTTTCGGATGACGTGGAACCTGTTATGAATATGTTCTTAGCATCACAGAAATACAGGGGGAGAAGTGGGAGATATAGTTAAACAAATAGAGTGGGATCATACGCTGATGGTGCACGTTGGGAGGAAAACTCACAGTGGAATATTACGGCAATATTTTGTTCTTGAACACACGGGAAGAGGTCATTGATGCCACCATGGAAAAAGAACTTATCCAGCCCGTCAGTAGTGTGAAGACTGACTGAGCCTTTGATGTGCCCACCACTGTATTCATACGGAAACCGGCAGTCAACAACCAAGAACCCAGAGAACAAGTGCTTGTATTTCCCTTGGATGATTTCAGCCAGCTGTATTTTGCCAGTGTTATTTTATCAGAGCAGCAGGAAAGGTAATAGCCAAACTGTTGAACAAGAAATGCATGGCAGGTTAGAACAGTGCCTCTCAACTGTAGGTAGCAATGTATTTGTTACAGACTCTCTTTGACGATGTCAAACCAAGGAAGACAGCACAAAACCCACCCCAGCAACAACAAGAGGGGAAAAAAAAAAAAACCCCACCTCAAATGCAGCTCCTCCATTTTTACCACTATCGATAACCTCTTTGATTGAATTTCTCTCTGCTATTCCATGTCCATTGGGTGACACCAGGGCGCCAACCTTTGTATTTTTCAATCCAAGAATTCGTTTTCGGCTGAGATCAGAACTTCTCTGATTTTGGGAGGGAGCGGGATTCTCTGGGTTTAGGGAGACTGGATACACACGTGGCACTTGCTTGTGGTTCCCCTCAGAGCCCATCTTCTATCTCGTATCTCGCCATCGGTTTGTCCGATGAACAACGGTCGAATTATTTTGTTCCTTTTTTTACCAAGCAGCATCACCCCAAACAAAAACACAGGTGATGATACGGCGGCTTCGCTTCCCCAGCGGACAGCCGTCCTCCTCACCATCTCCCAGCCCTGCCTCCTCCTCCTCTTCTTCCTCGACCCCAGGAGGATCGACACACAGCACAACCACCAACAACAACAACATCACCAACAACAGCAGCAGCACGCCGTCTCCTCGTACCACCGCCAACAACAACAACAACGCCACCTCGTCGTCGCCCCCTCTCTGCACCCCCTCCTCCACGCCCACGTCCACCAGCGTCGCCAGTACTACCACTGGTACTACTACTGGTACTAGTAGTTGTTGTTGTTGTGCATCCCCAACCCTCTCTCCGTCTTCTTCCTCCTCCCCTACCCTTTCGTCTTCATCTTCGTCGGCTTCGCCCTCGTCGCCAACAGCAACACCAACATCAACAACAAGCGTGGCGTCGTCGTCTCCCACGACGTCCGCGATGACCACGAGCAGTGCATCCCCGACGCTGTCTCCCTCTACGGCATCACCATCGTCACTAAACGGTGCTGGTGGTAATAGCAATAGCAGTGGAAGTGGAAATGGTAATGGTAATGGAAATGGAAGTGCCAATGCCAATACCAGTGCGAGTAATGGAAGCGGCAACGCCGGGGGATTTGGAAGTGGGCTGGATGACATACACTTCATGCTGCAGAGTGCAGCTTGCACTATCTCGTGTGCTGTGGGCTCCGTGATCACAAACGGCAGCGTCACAGCTGCTTCTGCTACTGTTTCTGCGAACCCACAATCCACTGGGACTTCATTCGGCAGTTTAAGTTTAAGTGGCCAACAAAAGGTTCCAATGTCACCCCAGACTAACCCTGCAAGGTCTCACTCTTCTAGTTTGCCTCCAGTAGGGTGTTTCTTCTTGTTATAATTTATTTCCCTTATGATAGAATTCATTTTGAGAGTTGGACTTAACATGTAAAACAAAAAGGCTTTCACACCAGATCCCGAGTATTGTTGTGAGGTCCAAACCAGTGGTCCCATTTCGTTGAATATCTACCTTTCTCAGGTACGATTTATGTGAAGCTGTTTCACTGCAAATTACCACTATTATTTTCCAGAATTCTACTACGAGACCCCTAAAATGTGATCTGAGAATGACTACAATGGAAGTCCTCCAGATGGTTTTTCCTTCCCTTTTGATGTGATATCATATAAACCTGGAAACAAGGCACTTAGAGAACTAGGGAAAAAATTGGTGGAACAAGATTGTAATATCTTTCGTTTGTTTTTGAAACCTGTTGGACACCAGGGGTAACACCCTCTCTTAGTCTCACACTTCTCTTAAAGAAAAAAGCACTCTTTCAGATCCATATTGGCTACCAGAAGACGCCCCTTTATGGATGTTTCGTTTTGGCCCTCAGGTAATCAATGTTCAAATAATAAGAAGAAATAACAGATCAAAGGATCTTGTTGAAGTGAAGAAGAAACCGCATGACAATTCAATGGATGACTCCATAATACTGAAGGTTTTTATACCAGAACAGCGGGCCTGTTCAACTTTAAAGTTATCCCCAACTTTTACTGTGGCTTCTGTCGCCCAGGTAGAATAAGGTTTTCCTCAATGAAAGTCTCTAACTTTATTAATTTTAAGACTGTCAATGAATTCCCTTGGAAGTCAATAGATGTTCAGTACTTCCCTATAACAACCAAGCATCTTCAGTATTATGGGCTGTATCACAAAACTTCACAAGGTTGGGTCCTATTGGAGGAAGACGTCACTTTGGCTGCAGCCAAACTTTCCAGCCCGGTTTCTAACTTCTCTTCCTATACCCTACTTATGTTCTTAGAGTATTGTTAGTTTGAAGCGCAAAAAAGTTTTGGGGTTAAAGTATGATCATGCAACTGGCCCAATTGAAGCAACAGTTATGTATGTGAATGCTGTGTTGGATTACTCTAATCTTTAAAGGTCCCGAGTTCTGGGGAAGAATAAAAATCAGTTGAAACTTTCTGTTTCTTTAGACCAAAGTTCTGGTGAATTGATGTGTTCTTTGATCAAATTTTCTGATACCATGTACTTTTCCATTCCGTTTTTATCAGTTTATGACCTTGAACTTATCCTGTAGGTGTCCAAATCTCAACTGGACAATGGCACAGGAAGAAACAAAAAGTATTTTCTTATTCACTTTTTCCCCTCTTGTGTTTTATCACATTGAAGTTCCTCAGAGACCACAACAAAGCCCGGTATCACAGTAAAGGGGCTTCGGAAATTGCCCTCTATTCAAGGTCGTCAATCTGGGGCAAGTGATTTTCCTCACCCCTTTAGGTTTACATAAACCATCTGCCGAGCCTTCTGTGGGAAATCCCCCTACCCGTCAGGCTCCTTCACCAAGTAGTGTCGAACTTGACTACGAAGACGCCATTATGGCCGCTATTGATTCACCCAGTTACCTAATCTCTCTCTTTTGAGACTGCTCACACACATAATTGCAGGCCAGGAATTTCAACTGTGCCTCTGTGGGAAAGTATTAGATGTTACTGATGATATGGCCGCGCAATCTTATAATCGTGGGGTACAACAAACTTACACCCCAGTATCACCTGTCAAATGACAAAGGACATTAGGATGTATTCTCTCTGAGGATGGGGAAAAACGCACTCCACTTTCGAATCAACTATTTTCCTGCTATGGAGCTCTCCCAGAATCAAACCGCAATTCAAAGTAGATCTATGAATTTTTTCCCCCCTTATAACTCTTCTGTAAGCTGGAATTGAACTTGAGGGGGAATTCATCGTTCTAGAAAGTGTCAAAGATGTTAGACATATATTTGTCTCACCACCCGCAACCCAAATCTCCACTCCAGTTATTGTCATGGGTTACATATACATTAGTAATTATCAGCTCGTCTTCAGAAGTTACAAAAATACTCAAGTAATGGTTTCTCAGATCTCCCTGCAGTTGACCATCTTTAGAAAGATGAACTTAAGATTCCCCTTGCATCAATTACCAGAGTGGACAAATTTGGTGGAAAAACGGGTGCCTTGGATAAGTATTACATTGACATCACATGCAAAGATAGCAAGAGTTGTGTGAGATTTGGGTTTCCAAAGAAGGGAACCGCAAGGCGGTCAGTTGTCACTACTTTGGTACCTCACAAGACTTGTACACAAATAACACATACCTCAGAATGAGTACGCATTCAATAAGCCATTGTTTGCTTTCAGTCACTGCACATCTCCTGATAAGATTGGTTGGAGTATTTATGACCCAGAAAAGGAGTATCAACGTATGGGAGTGCCTGGGCAGGTAACTTTGAACTTCTTTTTTTCTTTCCCTGATATTTTCTTTCTAGTCAGGTTGGAAATTGACTCAACTTAATCAAGATTTTCACCTCTGCAACACCTACCCCAAGTTACTGGCAGTGCCAGAGGAAGCAAGTGAAGAGATCATAAGAGAAACTGCTGCTTTTAGAAGTCGGGGAAGACTTCCTGTTCTCAGGTCACTGTACTTACTGGGTTTTCTTCCTAACAGGGTTCCAGTTGGAGGAACGCCACGGGCGTTTGCATATGCAGGAGTAGTCAGCCTTGCGTTGGGCTAAAAGGGAACAGGTCTATGCAGGACGAAGAATACGTGAGACTTATGATGAAAACAAATACAAAAAATCCGAATTTCTTGTATATCTTGGTTGGCACTCGTTATTTAGTTTGGGATAACACATGTACAGGACTCTCGTCCAAGAGCCAACGCAATAGGAAATCGTGCAATTGGAGGTGGATATGAAGACACAGGCCCTATGTCAGGCTATCCACACTGCAAATTAGAATTTGAGGAAATGTACACCATGACCCTATTACTTTCTTCCCCAGGTCTTCTTAACCAAGTTATAGTGTGAATATCCATGCAGTACGTGAAAGTTATCAGAAGCTCCGTGATCTGTGCTCCCCTGCAACAGTGGAAGACGGGTTGTGGTATCCGATGTTGGAACAAACTCATTGGATGGATATTATGAAAGTAATGTTATCACATTTGTTCTTACCTTAATATTCGATCACTTTTAAGTACCTAAAGAAACCAGGAGATAATTTCTAACACAATTTCAGACAATTCTTTCCAGCGTGGCTAAAACTGTTCACACAATAGAAAAATTGCAGCTTTCAGTTCTACTTCACTGCAGTGATGGTTGCCTTTCTTTTTTTTTTCCCACTTCTGAACTGAGAGTTTTTATTTTTTTAAAAAACTACAGGGTAATGACTTTGAATTTCTGAAAAATGTAATTCTTATGTGAATGGCAGATGGGACCGCACATCTCAGTGCAGCTCTTTATCAATGCTATGCCTAGATCCGTACTATAGAACTATAGTTGGGTTCGAAGTGCTGTTAGAAAAAGAATGGCTCTCCTTCGGACACAAATTTTCAACGCGCTATGGTTCTTTCTGCTGTATTTTGATTCCCCCTCACCATTAGAACGCAGCACATGGAGATCCTAAGCCAAATGAACAACAGGCACCGATATTTCCTCAGATGATTGATTGTGTCTACCAGCTTCTTTGCCAATTTCCTTTGAGCTTCCAATTCAATGAAAATTTCCTCATTACCATCATGGAGCATCTATATTCCTGCCGGTTTGGTTGATACCCTTATTCTTTTCACCACAAATTTCCCTTATTCTTCTCCCTCCACATTTGCACCCTACAGGAACTTTCTTGTTTAATTGCGTCAAAGAACGGGAAGATGCTTCCATAATGACAAACACTGTCAGTTTGTGGACTTGGGTAAACTCACAACAAGAGTTATTTTTAAATCCATTCTACGCACCAGGTCGGCACTTCATCAAACTCACCACACATTGACTAATGTCCACAGGTGATACTGTTTTGTATCCTGATCCCTCCCTCAAAGCTCTTCGATTGTGGGAGGGCTACCACTTGAAGTGGTATTACAAGTTAGAAGCTGATTCTTCAGTGTCCCTAGCAAGGGAAAAACGATCTTGTGACAGTTCTGTTCTGGCTCTCAAGGCGCAGCTTGACGCCATGCAAAAAGAGGTTCAGTTTACTGTCCCGTTTTAAAATGTATCTTAACTTCAGTCACAGTTCGCTGCCTACAAGTCAACCCACACACAGGTAACAACTCCAATCCACACACCAAACCGCTCCCCAGGATCGCTCCACAGCCGGAGCCCATCCGCAAGCCACATCCAGGCCTCGCCAACACGCACCCACAGCCCCACTAACACCATCACCAGTAACAGCAACACCCAAACAACAATGCCTATTCATTTGCAAACCAACAACCACTCACACCCCCCAGCTACCACACCCACCAACTCACAATCACAATCACAATCCCAACCACAATCTCCATCACCCCCACCCACAGCATCAGTTACAGCTTCTCCATCACAGACCGCATCGACTGCAACACCACCATCGCCCACAACACCCCCGCCAGTACCACAAGTAGTAACAGCACAATCCTCTAGTAGTAATACACAAGGAACCACCACTGCACTCAGCACGAGCGCCCCTACTGTAAGAGTAACAGGTGGATCCACTCAATCAACATCCACAACAGCACAGAATTATCGCCCTCTTAGTGGTATTGTAAAGAGCATGAGAAAGAATTTTTCTTGAAAAAGTGTTTTGTTTTTTTTTCAGCACACCAAACATCTCTTTTGGTGCTGAGGGGAATCCTGTTGTTGGTTGGCTGAGTGACACCGTTGTGCAATTCCAAACACCAAGAATAGGCATGTGGTGCACAAAAGGAAGAGACCAAGTGCGAGATAAGCTGACCTTATTTCCAGCTGTTGTATCACCACTTGGAGGAGCACTTGCAAAAGCAGTGCCATGAAATAGTTGACCCCAAACACCCACCCGTATTCTGAGTCAGGTGCCTTTTCCACAAATATTGCTACTTGTGCGAGGCACATAACTATAGTTAGTTCTGACATAGCACAAATGATGCTGAGCTCAACAAGTGCCTGGATAACATCTTTTAAAAACACCGGTTAGAAAGAAAGGTAAACGAAACAGACACACAGGTGCTCCTGGATATTGCCAGAGTCCCAAGGCCAGCCACAATAACTGTGATAATGCACAACGGTGTCGAAAACCTTTTCCATGCATGAAAGCCAATGAGATGGCAAAGTGTTGGGGAGAGGGCCGCAGCAGCACCACAGGTTCTCACAGCAGCTAGAGTATACCCATTAATAACCTCATCTGGAGCTATCACTTGGAATAATGTCGGCCAGTAGGTTTCTACAAGAGCTGTGGCTGCCTGTATGCAAGCGTAGCACAGAGACCACATTGCTGTTGAGTATCCCTGTATTCTGTATGATCGTAAAACAGCTTTCGCAGTTTCTTTAAATGAAACTTTGCTCTCTTTTAATATTGGTTTGGGCATAAAGAACACGAGTCCGCTGGCAACGGCAGTAGCACCAATTGCTATGTAGAAAAGAATGTCGTAGGATAGGCCATTGTCCAGCATTAGCTGCCCCATGAGTGAGCTCACCAGAATTGAAAGAAGAGAGGAAAATCTATTCAAGCTCGTAACGAGATGGAAGCTGCTTTGGGGTACAAGCGAGAACTTGGCAGCAAGAGCGGCGAATAGGGAACCAAAGGCGTAAGCCCAAACAATCTTGGAAGCATTAAAAACCCAGTGAACAGGTATACAAATTATTCCCGTACCTCGGAAAGAATCAGCAAGAAGAATAAATCGCTGCTCCCAAAATAAGCCAGAATGCTCTGCCCACAAGCACACAAGCTACTTGAAAACAGAGTGGGCCGAACGCCCGCCAGCCACAGCAACACCACGGCGACAAGAGATACGGCAGGTTGACTGTAGGTGCTCCACGGGAAAACGTCCTCAAACACCTCCTGGGCGTCAACGCCCTTCGTCGCCCAGTACGGCACTATGAACGGCGCGCTCGGCTGGAATTCGTGGAAAAAGACATACGCCACAAGCAGAATCAACATCCTCAAATCGCGCCGACTCATATTCATAGGCGTATTCACATTCGCGTTCGCATTCGCATTTTGAGCGTGGCGGGACGGCTGCAAAGGCGATGACGCCGAGACAGAATAATCCTCGCTTGACGCGGCGAAGCTATTGACGGATCGCCTCGGCGCGGGTGTTGCAGTGTCTCCGGCCTCGGGATCTGCGCCAGATCTGGGGGCGTCTTTGCCGAAGTCGCCGCTGTTGGTTTCGCTGGTGCCGCTCTGTGTAGTCGTTGTTGTTGCTCCGGAACAGTACGTACTGCTTGGTATTAAGATAGAGTTTGTTTCTAGTTGTGGTTCTTGCAGTAGCCTCTGCGTTTCCGATTCATGCCCAGTCCCATAATCGCGCCCACGCTCGCAGTTAGTGCTCGTCCCCTCAGTCCCTGTCGTCATCATAACCCGAGATGACGCTGTGCACGCAAGGCCCGGCTCATCAATCACTCTCCGATTATTGCAAACCACAGATCCTTCCGTGAAGGGGCTAAATTGCGTACTATCTGGAAAAATCCTAAGTTCTTTCCCCATTCAAACAAGCAAAGATCTTTTCACAGTCATTGTGAGACAGCATGAATTCATGACAACACCCATCATCAGTATCTGGGCCTGTAACCTCTGTGCGAGCCCCTGCCTCTGCCCCTGTGGCCTCCTCCTCTTCCCCCTCTGTGGCCTCCTCTCCCTCGCCCGCGTGTGCTTGTGCCTGTGCTTGCTGCTGCCGCCAGCAGTGCTGAAAACGAATCTGATGTTGCTGTCTTCGCTGCCCTGGAATGTTTGTTGTTAGTGTGCGTGAGTGGGTGGGTGTTGTCAGTTTAGTATGGCATTGGAAGATCGTTTGTTTAGGTTTAGGGTGAAATATACTTACCCAGGTGGTTTGGCATTCGGTGTCAGGAATCCATCGTCGATCATTGCGCCGAGTACACACATGCACTTGTAGCACTTCTTGAGGGCTCCAAGTGGTTCTTTTTCTTTGATGCCAATGTTCTCACACGTGGCATCAAAGTCGAGCTCAAGCTTATCAATCATTCCGCCAAGAGTAATTTCCGTTTTCTGTTTAGTTTTGCATAAAGTTTATTAGGCAGTATTTGGGAATTGGGCACGGCATACCATGCTGTAAAAGCTTTTAAAGGCACTGACAAAAGAAAAGACTGATGGACACAGTCTGGTAAATGTTGCTGGTCCCGCTGGGCAAATAGTAACCCACCGAGAGTCTCCGGTTATTTCTGCTGCCCACTCCTTGTGTAACCTCATTACCTGAAGAAAAGAGTTACCACAGGCCTCTTAGCAGAAAGTAGCGCACCTCTTCCAGAGGTTTCCCTGCTTGGGCCATTTCCTGTGTGACACCGGTTTTCTCTGTCACATCTAAGCTGATTACGTTTGTGCTTCTCACGATTTCGATGAATTCTCCTTCAACTTGAGCTGTGGTGACATTGAAAATAGTTGATCCCACCTCTATAATGTCCTGCAACATAAAGAGAGAACGTGAGAACAGGTTGCATTACGTGGGTGATACAGTGTTTGAGGAAGAAGCTGCCACAACAACAAAAAAATCAACCAGGGCACCTGTTGTTGGTTCTTTTGGGAGAAGGGGTGGTCTATCCTCCTTGCTGGCAGTAGATGTGGGGATGGTATTGAATATTGATTGGGACTCAGGAAGGCGAGAAAGGCGAACAGGGTCCACTAAGCGTAGCATAGCTTCCTTGCTGAGCGGAGCTAAATGTGAGTTCTTTGGAGTTCCCCCTGTTTCGTGTTTGGCAGTTTCTTCTGTCTGTTGTGTGGAAGTCGCCACTGTATTATGTGTTGCAGTGTCAACTGCCTTGGGTTTGGTGCTTTCCTCAGTCTTACGCTTGGCACTTTCCTCTGTTTTGTGCCTAGCTGTCCATTCTACCTGAGCTTCCTCTTTCATTCGTAATTGCCTCTTAACCCTTCCAGTAGCGGAGACTTCCCAGCCGACACTAAGTCCTTCGGCCAATCCGTCATTAATAACAAAGGGACAGCCACGCTGTATCATGTGAGCTACAAGGTTCGCAATGTTACGTGAGTCCCAAAGCCTGTTTGAGGAAAAATGAATGAATGGGAAGTTGTCACTACTTGGCTCTTACCCGCTATGCTGGTGCCCAACAAACTTTTGCCCAAAATAACTCAACATAGATTCAATATTGCACCCTGTGAAATATTGAAATGAGACCACGGGAAAAAGCCACAAAAAAGGCAGACGTTCGTGGAAGAAGCTCTGGAAAAGCCAACGAACATTGACCCATTTAGAGAAGTAGGATCTCTGTGGAATATTCTGTATCATAGAATGTGAGGGAGAAAGTAAATAAAGAGTGTATTCGACCTTTCGTTTACACTCCCATGCAAGGAAAAAGTTCAAATCCCATGGTCCATCTGTACAACATGCGAATCTTGGCTAGAAAAAAGTGAGAAAAATGATACAAAAAGAGTGATCAACAGCAGGGGAAGAGGGGTGGGGGTATTACAAACTTTTCCTGTTGGTGTTAGCAGGTTGTTGTAAAGCAGCCACTCATGAAATTCGTTGAGGACATCTGGTTCTTATTAAGAGAGAAGATATTAGGGGTCTCATGTACCAGGTAGTGGCTTGGCTGCATTGACGGTGTGTTGCTTTATTCCTGTTAGGTGTTGGCAGAAACGGGATAGGATCGGGTGTTCAGTGGGTCTAACATATCTGTGGAACTCCGCCTCTATTTTCAAGCTGTTTGTAGGTTGGTAAAGAGCAAACTACAACAACCACAGGGTGCACTCAGCACACAAGGAAAACACACGTGAAAGTGTTGATGAATACAGCCGGAAATTCGATGATTTCATTAGCGAAAGCGAACCCAGTGTCTTCCTCGCACGTGGCTTCGACATCAATCACAGCGAGAAGGTGAAAAGGTTGGACTCCACGGGTGCAAGGCTCCCCGCGGCCGTAAAACCGGTATCTGTCATCACGTGTGTTGAACAGCCTCCAAGACATACTCGACACATCTTCCTCATCAAAACTAAGCGCCCTGGATGCTGTCACGCTGCTACTGGATGCACTGCTGGCAGTACAAGTTGTCCCACAAGTACTTGTTGTTGTTGTAGTAGTTGTTGTTGCTGCAGCAGCAGATGTAGTTGTAGCCGGTGTAGTGGGAGTTGGAGTCAAAACAGCAGTAGCAGCAGTCGATTGGCTCGCGGAAGCGCTCGATGGCACGGGAGTGCTATGATCCACACTGGCAGTGTCACCTGTACTAGTAGGGATTGTGGGACTGATGTCAGAGCTGGGGGTGGCAGTTTTGGCATCTGCGGAGTTGGTGCCGCTAGGTGACACCGGAGTCGCGGGAGGGGACGGCGGGGGCACCAACGAGACGGAAGTTGGTCCCTGCAGGCAACTGGCGGCGGTGGCAGAGTCGACGGCCGCGAGGGTAGGGAGAGGGGCCGGAAAAGAAGGGGGCAGGGGCGATGGCGGGGATGATATTGCGATCTGCAACTGCATGAATGGGGCAGGAAAACAGTGATTAGCTGCCAGGAAACCAACGTGGCGCTGTCAGGGAGGGTAACGAAAAAAGAAGCTCGAAGGTGTAGCTCTCGGATCATCCTCACGAATCTGGAGCCTGGACAGGTGCGGAAATTTAAGAGCAGAATCGCTGTTGCGATGCTCAATACAAAAACCACCATTGTATGGCAGTCTCGTTTATCAGCACGCCACAGAAGCTCAGCTTACGGAGTTGAAAGAGTCACCATCACCAGCTTCCCAGATTTTCTCGCCAGACACAATGATGGGTCCCTGTGTCCGCAAGACGACGCGGCTTTGCGCTTTCGGCTTTTTTATCTGATGCGAATTTCCAGCCCATAACCACGAGATGTACCGACCAGACGAGGCGGTAGAGGACATCCTCCAGAGGGCCCAAACAACAGGAGGTATCTACCCCTCCCCGCGTTCCTTCCCAACTTGGGTGCCGCGTAACTGATGCGCCACAAGTTACCGATGAATTGCTTCGTGATTTGCATTTCTTTTTCGGCGAGGATTTGGCGGATGCACTGAACATCGTCGACTATAACTTGATAGAGAAGGTTGTGGCTGTCCCCAGTGGGAGATACTTTTATCAAGTGTGTAACTTTACTTTTTGTTTTTATTTTTTTAAAATTTCTTTCCAAAAACACCTTGTCACAACAGGTGCAATCATTGGAACTTGCATCGAAAAGGAAAGCGCCAAAACTAAAGTCGCCAGAGGTTACTGCTACACAGTATTACCTCTGTTGGTCACATTACTGTTCTTGCAAAGACTTTTATGACTCTGTGGTCAAATCACCTGCATCCATAATGGTACAGGTTCAGCCGGCTGTATGTTTCGGCACTGACCCGCAAATAGTGTAAACACCAAGTAGCAGTAAGGATAATGGACTTGCTCCCAGGAAAATGCAAGGTCACTAATATTGAGGACAGACTCTATTCTCAGCGCGTTTTGGACTTCTTAGTGTAATGAAAGTACTCCACGCTTCACAAGCAACTTCCATTTCATCAATTTCTACATCACATACCAAGTCTGTTTACTATCAGGCCAATGGCTTTTCCCCCCTTTATCCCTGTTGTTTGTGCCATTATTACAAGCTCTAAAGAGAGCCATAATTTCATAGGATACAAAATTTCTTTTTCCCCTAAAAACTGCTTTTGTTTCTCATAATACCAGAGGTAGTCAACAGGCAAATACTACAAACTTGAGTAAATAGCAAGAACCCTACTGTGGGTCCCGCATTTCAGTGTAATTTGTGAGGGTGATGAGGTGGGTCTTTATGTTAGTTTCCTCCAGTGGGAGCAAGACTCAGTGAGCCTCTTCTCAGGCGGAATTTTGAGTGACTTGGATCGGCTGCAGGTGCTGGGGTGGGCTGAAATTTTGATTGTAAGAGAGATAGATAGAATTCTGGTTTGTTGTGGTTTTTGTCTGAAGGTGGGCATACCGCTGTGTGAGCAAAAAGGGTGCTTAGGTAACTGTATACCCTTGGAACTGGCTTGAACAAGTACCGATGTGACTGGAGGGAGAGAACCCTCTGAAGGACTTTGAAAATGGAGGCCAGTTTCACAAAGTTAATCTTGTCTGTTTTGTTGTGATTGTCATCCTCGATGAAAAGCGGAATTTCTTCCGCCTGAGTTATTTGGCTCATCCACATGGCTAAAAAAAACTTAGATTCTGGGGTAACTGTGGGAGCGTACTTATGTCTGGTACACATGGTTCATTCAAATGATCGAATATGGGAGCAACTTCTTTGAAGTAATGGAACGGGTCTATGAATGAAACAAGCTCCTTGTAAGTTTCGGCGTCATGATGTGATAGACCCTGGTATTGTGGGAAAAGGGGAACATTGGCGATTGAAGGAATACCTCCCACATTCTGTCGTGTGATAGGTCAGTGTTGGTATTGAGTGTACTGACAATTGAATAGCACATGGCATAATTATTCCAGGCTTTACAGTATTCTATTTTGCCATTTGGAAGTGGACTAGGGAACTAGAAAAATTACCAGCTATACGAACAAAATGTGTAAGGACTGCTGTTCTCTTTGAGGTATGTGCGTGCTTGAGAATTTCAATGATTATCCATTTAGAAACCTTTTCGAAATTATCGAGTCAATTAACTCTGGAAGGATCTTACACTCTCGTAAAACTGCTGAAATTTAGACATGCTTGTTGTCTGGTTTTTAACTCCTGTCTGTGAAAGTAATGAATTATGGTGGAAGGTAGAGTTTCAAACCTGTTTAAACCAGTCATATACACCAATTTTATTATACAACGAGGAAGCTATTAAAGTCAACTAAAAGATGACATAAGAAATGTGGGAAGTATGGAGAAGTGAACTTGTCGTGCTACTTCCACAGGATTCAAGTCGAGGAACTCAATTTCCTTCAAAAAGGTATTAGGGATACGAAAGCGAAAAGTGAAATACCCCCAAGTCTTTTGGGTTGTGAAGTGGCTTGGGAAAAGGTGATTTATCAGAGTCTTTCTTGGGTTTCTAATAACATGTCAGCATAGAAAGAACTATGAGGAGTACCTTCTGGAAGGCAACGAAATAATAACTAGCACACAATCAGAAAAGAAAAAAAGAGCACAAGTAAATTTACTGTGATCCAAGAGCCCAGACAGAGTGCTTCTCATTTTTGCATTGTTTGATAACATTTTTTGTGATGAGAACTGTTGCAAGTTCAGCAACCTAATAAAATGTATCCACCAATTTACAGGTTGGATGTGAGAACACACATGGTCAGGGCTGATACAGTATCTCTCCATAGCAGCACGCTGCCCATCAACAGCTGAGGATCGGTGAAAATGCAGTTTGGAACTCAATATTAATACCAGGAAAACAGTGCAAATACTTTGTCCTTTCCACTGATCTCTTACATGTCATTTCGTGTGACATCCAAAAATGTGCTAGCTCCCACTCACAGCAACGTGGTTCGAGGAGTTTTTGAATTGTCACTTGTATGAGCAAAGGCATTAATCGGTGCATTGAGGACTCGGCCTACGGTTTCAAGATAAGAGATAAGAAAACTTATTTCAAAGTACTTGAACTTGTGTTGAGTCAGGGGATCTGTTGTAGACAATCTCACTTGTACTCTGTAAGGGAAGGGTGGGTAAGCGATACATTTGAAATTGAGAGCGCATACAAGGGCGTAAAATAATTCCAATTTGAGATTGTATTTGATGCAGTCTCCCCATTCTTCATACATTGGAGGAAGTCTTGTCAAAAAATCAGCAAGTACTGTGAGTGCTTGGGGATCTTTATTAATAATTTCCTTTGGCATGCAGGACCATGTCATGCATGCATTGAGAATACTACAGAGTGTAAATTTGACTGATGAATATTTTCAATGTACCATGAGCGCATTATTCTGACATATTCCTCTTGTGAGACTGTGCCTGGGGGTACAGGCGGTGGGTTGTCAAATCTAAATGCAGAGAAAAATTATTGGAATGAACAACGGGACAAGCTGTGTACTTGCTAAACAGGTGGGTTAACATTACACTTGAAGTTGTGATGTAATGCATTGATAAAATAAACGTTGCGTGATACTGCTCCAAGTCAAAGGATGAAGGAAAGCACAATGCATCTAATTTACGGTTAAAAATGATTTTTGACAATTATTCTACCAAGAAGGGCACTTAGAGTTCCTTGTTCCACTCTCTTCAGACCTGTTTTTGGTTCGTCCCCCCTAATTTTAGTGTGAACAATTGTGGATATTCATGATTCCGCCAAGTACTTACAGAACGATGTTATTAGATGGGAACTTGATATCGGGTACATCGAGGATATGGAACTGAGTCCGCCGCGTTATTAACGATAGCTGAAATTTCATTTCCTGGACCTCTTCTTTTGTGACCCCTGTCTCATTATGTGCAAGTTAAATTCAGAAAAAAAACAAGGCTGCATTCAACCTGAGGCAGGAGGTGCCATAGAGGGAGCAGAAGGGGTGGAGGAGTCGGGTGGTGGCACCCACGGACAGGAACCAGATCGTTTTCTTCCAACAGATGGCGAGGGGGTAGAAAGTGGGCTTGAGGAAGGTGGCAACACTGGGGATGGAGATGGAGATTGAGAGGGAGATGGGGAGGGAGATGGGGATGGGGATGGGGAGGGAGAGAGTGATGAAATTGGTGGAGAGGTGATATCTGGAATTTCTGGATTTAAAACTGAGGTCATGGAGGCAGAAAAGAAATACTGCCCGTGGGGTCTTCTTGAGCGAGAGTAAGTGTTTGCTTCTGCCAGGGCACTAATGGCATCAACTTCCTGCATTACTGCAGCCATTTTTGCAGGGTTTGAGTGTTTTAGGAAGCGAGGAAGCAAAGCCACTTGCGCAGGAGTCGATAACCTGCGCTTTTGTTTGATAAAAGCATTATCCACATCGTCCATGTATGCAGTCGGGAACCGGCCTGCCGATTCAGCTGTAGAACTTGAAGATGATAGAGAAGTGAAAACAGTTTGTGCAGGTGGAGGGAGAGCCGGTGGGGGAATATAAGAAGGCTCAGCACTAGTAGATACTGGACTTCCATCCGTCTTAAGAGCAGCCCCAGGAACGAGTCCCCCAGGAACACTCATGCTCCTCTGTGATGATAAGGTGGGCTTATCACTTCTGCTCAGTGACCGAGCATCCCTAATCACAGATACAGAGGCCGCAGTATATCCCTGGTGAAGCGGCATCGGAATCGGTATCGTGGGGGGTACTACCATTGGAGGAGGAACCAGTGCCGATATCTGAGGCACCTCTGATGATGATGAGGATGAGGATGAAGATGAAGCGGGACCAGGAAGTGCGGGTGGGGGCGAAAGTGACCTGGACTGGAACCTGGGAGGAGGGGGAATGTTGGATGAATCCGGCGGGGATGGTGCCGGCGACCCAGGGGGCAAAGGGGCCGCGTAGGACGGAGGGAGGGGCGCGGGGAACGACGGCATTCCCATAATCGGTGGAACTTCCTCTTTGCTACTGCTGCTCATCTCGTAGTTGTTGTGGTGGTCTCAATGTGTTCGTTACAGCTTGTGGGTTTGTTTGTTTTTTTTGTTCTCCCTTATTTTTTTGTGTGTTGGACCTGTGTGTTGTTGGAAAATGGAGGGAAATAACTTCGGTTCGTTTGTGGTTTTAAATGAAGAGAACGAACCACATCAATGGTCTGATTTCAATTTTTAATTTAAAAAAAATCTCTGTTTCCCGTAATAGATGTGTGAAAAAGTTGCAACTTCCAAACACCAGATCTTCCCCGCACTCCATCCACACAGAAAAGGAAACGTTCGCAAGAGTCGCGAAATGTGACCTATGAGTCATGTGAGGGCTGCTCTGCGGGGTTTGTTGTGGTTGTAGTGTCCTGTGTGGGTTCTGGTGTTGAGGCGGAAGCAGAATTAGAAGTAGAAGTGGAGGTCGAAGTAGAAGTAGAGGCAGAGGTGGATGCGGATGTGGAAGCGGAAGCGGAATCGGAATCGGAAGCTGAAGCTGAAGTTGAGGTGGAGGTGGAAGTGGAAGTGGAAGTTGAGGTTGTGGTGGATGTGGGAGGTGGAGTGGAATCTTCTGCTGACATGCGAGAGAACATCCCTGCCATACCTTTCCTGCGCAGTCTTTCAGTCTCGTCAGAGTGCGCCTTGGCTTTGGCATAGTCTCGCTTGACATCTGCATTGTTTGGATCAACCTGGATGGAAAGTGTTTGATTACTTTTTGGGAGTGCACGCTTTCGTTCAACATACTGATATAGCAACTTCCAAATCTTCCGTAGCAGAGCCCCAACTGCCGCGGGACATATAGACAGTTGCTCTACGCCAGAGTCCCTTGACATTCTTGGGATCAAGTTTCAGAAGCTTTGAAGGCTCGAGTCAGTTATTGGATAGTGGTTGTAGACAAGAACCTTATCACAGTGCAGTATTACTTTATCAGGGTTTCCAAGTCTCGAGTGACATGCTGCAATCACGTTTAGCAAATGACGCTTAAAAAAAGTGAACACAAATACCAGCAAGGTTAGACTCCACGGTGACATTCCTTCTTTTCAATTCCTCCTTGATTTCTTTGGTATCTCCAGTTGTTTCGTGCAGATACATAAGTGCCTAAAACAATGAGAAAGGGACAAAAAAAAAAAAACGGACACAAGGGATACGTGATTCTAAACAAAAAAAAAAAAAAAAGAAACAAACAAAAAAGGAACCAAAAGCGAGTCCCATAATGACACTACCTTGTTGTAGGCAACTAAGGCATCCTTGGTCCTGCCGGCCCTGAATGCCTCGTTTCCGGCGTCCTTGAAGGCATCAGCCTTGGCCATCTTCTTGTCGTGAGACAGGCCGCCCATCCCTGTGGCCGACCCACCAAGCATGTTTAACAGCGATGAGGAATCCATTGCCCCCTCTCACACCCAAGCAAACAACCTCGCCGGAGTTTGTTTTGTTTTCCTGTCCTTTGACATTCCGAAGGGCGAATGAGAAGAGTACGCGTGATACCTCCATCTTTGCAAGGTCCCTATACACGATTGCGCAGACCCAGTCGAGTACGTAAGAGGGAGACCCAACAGACCTACCCAGGATGAGGCCTCATCCTGAACTTGGTGTTTGTCCCATTATTCGGTTTACCGGACCGGGGATGGGTTTATTAGGCACTGCAGAGGATGCCTTCCGGGAGTTGAAGGTGTTCAAGTTCCCAACAAATCAACAAATTGAATGAAACTCCCCCCCAAAGCACCTTCAAAGAAGACGAAATAAAAAAGGAAAACACAGGAAAAGAAGAAAAGTGACCGAAAGGGAAACCAAGCCGCGACTGCAGCGGGGTTCGGATGAACTGGTTGCAGAAAACCCCCACACAAACTTCTGGAGTGGAAATCGGGTTGCGCCCCTCGCGGTGGTTGGGCTGTGGGCAGATCCATTCACGAAGGGGCTCAGCCCCTCATGGACAGAGAATAGCCAGTCCTCTCAGGCCTCTGACGGTGACTTACCCCCCGGGTCCTGTGTATTCCAGAGATGGGAACTCCAGTTTTTTTGTTTGGTCTTTATTGTTTTTGGGACTCCACTAAGGAGTTTTGGTACAAAAAACAAAAATCTTGTCCAGGGACAAAAAAAAATCCACTCTCCCTTCCAGGCACAAGGACATGGAAATCGGTGCCAAGACGACCAGCGCGGCTGGTTCTTAGGTCTCTATCTCTGAGAGTGCAGGCGAAATGGAAAGCTTTGAAAACTTCTCCTGTAGTTTGAAGGTGCATCTGGTGTGAGACTCCTTTTTCTTGCGTTGTATTCTTTGTTGGCTTCACCAATTGGAGAAGTTGTCCTTGGGTCCAGGGAGCTCCAGGAGAGTCCCTGGGAGGCAACAAGTTCTTCCAGAATTCGTGAAGTTTGAGGCGTTTGCGTTCAGTTGTGAGGAAAGCAGCTGTATCAAATCTCGTGTTGGGGTAGATATCTGGCCTAAGTTTGAAGTGCATTGTGATGGAGAAGTTACGGCCGTCGAATGGCGGTGAGAGACACTTGGGAAGGGGAATACCTTGTTGTGAAGTAGCGGGGAATTATCCCGCGTGAGTGGTGTGGTAGACCGGTTCGAACCGGTGGATTTGAGTTTGAGGCAGAACACTTCCGTGTCGGTGCTGCCTTCGTAGTGTGCCTCGGGGTCAGCTTTTGACAATCCCTCCGAAATTGCGGCTTGAAGACGTAAAGTGCGGTTCAGACGTTTCTAAAACCGATTAGAAACGGTGTGTTTCGCTCACCGTTTTTTTCCGTGCGGCGAACGAGCAGAGAGACTTGACAACTGACCTGCGCTAGTTTTCTTGGGTAGATGTCCTCCCTCCCATACCACTGTCTCAAAAGCAGGAAGGTATATCTCCCGCAGAGCTCTCTCTGCCACGATGACATTGGCCTGCTTGCGTAACTCTTCCTGGTTATTGCAAGCGAAATGTTTGTATTCCGTTGGAGGGAGTGGCCTCCTGTGTCAAACTGGAAATAAAAGACACACGTTCTGAACTGTTGAATTGATTCCAAAGAGGACCATTGTCATACCTTGATGCTAAAAAGGGATCTTCAGAGAATGACTCGAAAGTCCTCCCTCCAAGTGGGTGCCTTATTTTTACTTAGACTCACGAAAAATGAACACCAAATTTGGCACCTCACAATGTTGACACAGGGACCCAGCAACATGTTAACGCCAATGCTGGTTGCCTCCTCTCCAATAGGTTTTCCCAACTTCAGAAGTGAAGGTGTATTAGGGGAAAAAAAAAGGGGATGGAAGCACACAACAAACAAACAAACACCAACAAACACACACATACGAGCTGTCTCCAACCAACAACCTCCGTTCCCCTGGTCCCACAATGCTGTGACATTATCAGGCTTGGTCGATGCACATGCTTACGTCAACCCAGTGCACGGTGTTCCCCACCACGTCCGCTGTTGGTCGTGACGATACGGTGGAGCTAGCCGAATCTACCCTGCGCTTCGTTTCCCCCCTTGTACGCCCTCGTCCCATTATTCGGTTCACCGGGCCGCCGATGGGTTTATTAGGGGCAATTTGTGTTAACTTACGGGAGTTTTAAGGTGCCCAGAAAATGTTCCCAAATTTTAAAACAAAAATACTCCCCCCCAGAGGCACTTTCAAAGAAGCATCAAAAAGGAAAATGCAGGAAAAGAAGAAGAAAATACAAAAGCGGGGAAACCAAGCCGCGACTGCAGCGGGGTTCGGATGAATCGGTTGCAGAAAACCCCCACACAAACTCCTGGAGTGGAAACAGGGTTGCGCCCCTCGCGGTGGTTGGGCTGTGGGCAGATCCATTCACGAAGGGGCTCAGCCCCTCATGGACAGAGAATAGCCAGTCCTCTCAGGCCTCTGCTCTCGACTTACCCCCATCCCTCCTGTGTCTCCTAGATGGGAACTCTTCTATTTTGTTTGGTCTTTTTCTTTTGATTGCAAAGGCTTGTTTTTCACGACAGAGAAAATAGTTGGGCTTGGCCAGATCCATCTCTCACCACACTTCATTGCATTTTAAAAATGTAACTTTGGGGTTGTTTTCTTAATTGCCTTACGTTCGCCCCTATTAAAAAAAGCTACTTCTCTTTCCTAACACACAACAGCTGGGAGTTCACCCTCGATTGCAGCCACGGATGCAATCCCGACTGCAAAGAACAGCATGATCCCATAATTGATGGCTCTGGACCAAATTCCGTGCAGCCAGTCATGCTCGTCCTGTTGGTGACTGTGAATGTCGATAACAACTTCGCCGTCGTGGTGGTGGCCCAACAGAGGTTGCCTCTTGCCGTGCGGCTCATTCTTTTCCTTGCCTGTAATTATGGGACTGTCCGTTTCCTCGTGCTTCTCGTCTTCATCCTCATGCTCACCATCATTATCAATTGCATTGTGATGCACCTGGTGGTTCTCCACAGAATCCAATTTGGGTTGTTCTGAGTGCGCTTTTTGGTCCAATTCAAATGCTTCATGCATCAGCTCACATGCTCCAATGTACAAGAAGGTGCCGGCGGCGATGGCAGATAGCACCCCCGTTGTGATGTATCCTGCTCGGCTTCCCTCGAGCTCTGTGTAAAGAACTGTACCAGTGATGATACTGCTGGGTGTGATGGTGAAGTAAAAGCAAAGAAAGATTATCTATGAAGGAAGTTAGGAGAGAATGGGGGGAAAAAAAAGAGGACCTGGGATTTCTTCGAAATTGACGAAGAGTCATAGAGCACTACGAGAGCAGGAGCATGAACCCACTCGTGACAGAAACAAGCCAATGCAATTCCCATCAAATCATCCATGGACTCGGACATCCCCAATGCAAGACCAGTAACAAAGGCGTGAATGGCCATTCCCAGTGTCAATACTATGGCTTTTGCGTATCGCTGCTTCCATGCTATTTGTCCTTTACTTGGTTGTGTTGCATCGCTTGGGTCTTCGTCATTCGTGAAAGAGGCTGAAGAGGGTTCATTGGATGACAAGCGGTGCTCATGAGGAGGTGTAAACACCTGATAAATTACGTTTACTTACCACTCGGCAAGGAAGCGAGGAATCAACAACAATAACAGTGAGTTTTAACGGGTACGAACCTTATCAAGAAAAGCCAGCAGACAGAAACCAAGCAGAACCAGAAAGTACGGCAAAGGGAAACCGTGCAACTCCCCCAGGCATCCCTCCAGAGTGCTCACAGCGTCCGGCTGCATGTGGCACAGCCCCACGCCCAGGAACACCCCCGCGGCCGCCGCAGCGCACACCGACATCGCGCGATGCACCCGCCGCTCCACCGCAGCCTTGTTGGGAGCGCGGGACGCTATCTTGCGGAGCAGAACGGGCACAAAGGAACCGCAGACGGTCTCGGCTGTAAGTACAATCCCGCATAGTGCCTTGGCTTCCACAAGTGTGCTCCCAGAGTCATCAGCCATTCACTTATCCCAATGTTTGTTTCTTCTTTGTTTGTTTTTTTTGTTCGAGGGACTGAGGCCTGGTTATAAGTGCTGGCAGCGATGGGGAGAGTCTCAACGCTACAACTCCGACTCTCTTTGTGCGGGTGTTACTCGACTCGTCTTGATGGTTCACGTAAAACTGCACGAACGGATCGTGCGTTACATCAATGGCATCGCCGCTTGTTTTCGGTACTCTTTCACGGTTGCTTAAAAGGAAAAACCAAAGTGATGGACAGAACCAGAACACTGAAGCCATAGCCACAGCAGTTCCATCTGGAGAACATCATGGCCTGCGGTGCTCGCAATATGTTCTTGCAGGTGTGCAGTCCCAGAGGGAAAGGATCAGGCTGAGAATCAGTGAAGGTTTCAATTGGTTCTGCTTTCGATGATCCTTCAGTAATGAAATGACTGGCAAACCCAGTGCGTGTTCTACACACCACCTAACCAGTATTTTCCAAAAAAGAAAAGGTTCGTCCAGTGGATTTTTGAGGGATCCGCGAAAGAAGCTTTGTCTGTTATCAGCGAAGAAAACTCCCGAGAGTAGGTTAGAATCATGGTGTCTGTTGTTGCTTTCATTATCGTCCTCGTAGGGGGATGCGCTGGAGTGGTCACTGTGAACAGGCTGGGCAACACGTCCGACGTAGCCCCAACATTGGTGGGTCCCTCGCTCTTCCTTATGGGTGACGGATCCCCTGATCCCGACGTTTACCGTCAGCACATTATTCAGGTGTGTGTTCCATGCATGAATTGTTTTCTAAGTTTCCCTTGTTTTAATGCCTCCTTGTATTTTTATTGGAACATAGCTATGCTGAAAACTAACGACACTCCCCAATTCTTTACATAGGTTGCAGGAGGCAATGCCGTGGATATTGTAATTCTGGCAGCAACAATGACGCCAACGGATCCAACGCCAGAGTGTGACACTCTGATGGCAAACGCGGACACCGCTCAATATATAAACTCTTGCACCACTGTCACAATGACTTCAGCTTCTGATAAAAACTCTGTGGAAGCTACAAGCGTGGTGTTAGAGGCGGAGACTGTGTACTTCGCAGGCGGAGACCAATGCAACTACGTGAACTGGATAGGCGGAACTGTATTGAACAATGTCATAGCCCTTGTGAACCGTGGTGGAGGCGTTGGTGGTGGAAGCGCCGGCCTAGCCATTCAAGGAAATTATGTATACAACGCTTGTGAAGGCAGCATTGAATCAAAGGAGGCCATGATGTTCCCATACCACCGGTTAGCATTTCTTTATCATGAAAAGAAATATACTTACCAACTCTGAAACACCGCAGATACATTACCTTCACATATGACATGTTTGACTGGCCCAACATGGATATGACCATTACTGATACTCACTTTGAGCAGCGCAACCGCATGGGCCGGCTGATGACATTTGTAGCCCGTCAAATACAAGACCAAATCAGCAGCACAGTCTGGGGTGTTGGCATCAACGAAGGTGTGACTCTGCTAGTAAATCCCAAGGGCCTGGCTACTTGCTACAACGGGTATGCCTACATAGTGCTTGGAGACCACACACCGGAAATATGTGAGAAGGAATCAGCACTTACCTTCAAGAACTACAAAATATGGAAGTTGAAGGATGGTCTGACCTTCGACTTTGCAAACAGGCCCACAAGCGGTTATTACACCAAGAGCATTGTTGACGGGCAATTAGATAGCAACCCATACAACAATTAGAACTATTACTTGATGTCGAATCAAAAAGAAAACCAAATGGGTTTATTGTTTTATTTTTGGCACTTTTGGGTATTCAAATGTCAAGGTAGAGAAGAATAGGGGCAAGACCAACTAAAGCAAGGATGACAACAACCAGTGCGATATTGAGAACGCGATCATAACTACGCTGTTGAGCTTGTTTCTGATGTGGATTATTAGTTTAGTATTTATTGCAGCCCATAAGATGAACATACCTTGGTTTCTTCTGTTTGAGGCCTGCCATATTGCTGGTAGAAATTCTGTACCTGCTGAGTTACGGCTTCCTCAATTCCTTTTGTGTGACTGAGGTCCGGACCTGGGGTAGCCAGTAATCGATGTCTGCAAGCAGTGAAGCACTTCGAAACATCCGTGTCTGTGACTGTAACAAAGCTACTCCATTTGTTGGAAGTGAGTTTCAGTGCGTCGAGTGCTGCCTGCCGGCTAGACTCAAAGTTCCCTCCTGGTTTATTCTGGAGAAGGTTGTCAAGGTCCTGTGTGTATATTAGGGGAAAACGGCGAATTAGGAATCTATCTTTTTACCTCAACTTCTTTTTGACGTATGGCAGGTGGTTTCTGACCAGAGGAAACAAGCTGAAAGATGTGTAACTTAGCAAGAAGGGGGTGCCAACAACTTTATAAGGGATGAGGTACCATAAATCTTTTTAGACCTTCTTCCAGTGCTTGAGTATAACCGACAATAGTGGCATTCAGGTTAGCCACTTCTGGTTCAAGAGCGAGGAAATTGTCAATGTGCCTTCTTGTGTTTTGAAGATGGCTCTCTACTTGTTGAATATTAATTCGAAATGTGAAAAGATCAGCTAAAAGGTCTTCCCTACGGTAATGGTGTAAATATTTTCAAAATATATTCGAGATATAATTTTCAAAATTACCCATTGCATACATTTTAATTCCTGCCTGCTGATTTCGGGGAGGTATCCCACTGGCAGATGAAAGAGTTGACACCGAGCACGTAGGCACTGCTGCTAATGCGTGAGCTAGAGAGGAATGGCAAGGTGTCTTTCGTGGAGTTTGTCCAGGGCGCAACATGTGCTTTGAATGGGTGGCAGGTGTGGATGGATTTAAGGGGCGGGATTTTATAGGAGTTGCTGGGAGCTGAGGGTTAGTAAGTGCAGTTGATGTAGTTGTAGTAGAAGTTGTGCAAGTAGTAGTTGGAAAATTTTGCTTCTCAGATTGAGCCACTACTGGTAAAGTATTGCTAGGATTGAGAAGACCAGTGCGTGAAATTGCTCCTGGCTTCCCATTCAAAAGCTCAGATTGACTTGATTGTGATGAGGGTGGAAAGGTGGGTTTATTGGTTGTTGGCTCAATAGATTTGTTGGAGTTGGGGAGTGCTGAATTTGAAGTGCTCTCTTTAGGTGGAGCTGGTGGCACTTCTTTGGGTGGAGGTGGAATTTGTTTGGGAGGCAGTGGTGGTAGCTCTTTTGGTGGTGGTGGCGGCACTTCTTTGGGGGGTGGCGGTGGTACCTCCTTTGGTGGTGGCACTGGAGGTTGGGCCTGCATTGAAGTTTGAGTGGGTAATTGTTGTGGCTTCTGGGTAAGTGTATTGGAGTTTTGGGGTGCAACCTGTGTTGGTTTTTGAAAAGGTACGGAGGATTGGGGTAAAGTAGAAGATTTAGAGTCCTGGGTAACGGTGGTAGTATTGCTTTGCGTAGGCGGAATTGCCTCGGCTCTGGGTTGGGTAGGTACTGAGACACTTACAGGTGGATTTGGTGCCTGGCGCGGAATAGAATTCTGTTCTTTTCCTGTGTTCTGAACTGGGAAGTTTTGTGTTGGTGCATTTGTGTTTTGCTGAGTTTGTAACTGTAGAGGAATTGATGCCCGGGGAAAAACTTGTGAAGTTGGTTGTTGTTGTGTTTGGGTACCTGCTGGTTTATCTGAAGCCTGCCTAAGAGGTGGAACAGGCTGGTGGGCTTGCGGCAGTTGAACTAGGGGTTTGTGGGCTTCAGAAAGGTGCTGTGGTGCTGCCGTTTTCAGGGTGTCAACAAATTGTGGTTTTGCAGGATTAGACAGCGACGGTACTGCAGGCGTTGCTGTTAGAGTTTTTGTTGGTTCATGGGTTGTAGCAGTTTGCAGCTGCGGAACCGGTTTTGGCAAAGGCTTCTGAGGTGGTACGGGGTTGCTTCCTGTAGGATTGACTTGTGGGAGATACAATGCCTGCCTGGGTTGCTGTGCAATGTTCTGCTGCTGCTGCAATCTCGCATTTTCACCAAAGTTAGATCGAAACTGATCAGAAGCAATTGTGGCCACAGGATCAAGCTTGTTTGATGCCACACAGTTCACAGGCTGCGATTGTTGTTGTTTAACCACCTGCTTTTCCTGATACACATTGAACTGGTTCTGCTGTTGTCCGCCGTATGGATTGCCTCCAACAACAGGCCTCGGTAACGCTGGTGGTTGCTGCCGCTGCTGTTGTGGTTGCGATTGCGATTGCGCTTGTGGGTGCGTTTGAGTCTGTGTTTGCGATTGTGGGTGTTCACCGAACTGCAGCTTTCGGCCTGGCATCCCATGCATTGGGTCAATTTGTACCACGCTGATTTCGCCATCGTAATCATCGGCGTCGTCGTAGTCGTCGTCCACGTCCACGTGCTGGTTATTGATGTTGTTGTTGCTGCCGGTCGGTCTGGTGCTGCGGCGCTCGTCAGAGTCAAAGGCCAGCAGGGAGTTGTCGTACGCCGACGTGCCGAGGAGGTCGTCGACGTAGAGGGACCCGTCGCCGCGCTGCGAGTCGTACGACACGTTGTTGTTGCGGCCAAAGAAGCCAGCGCCGCCGTACGACGACGAGGCGGCGAAGGACGACGGGGACAGGCTGCTGGTGCTGGCGTTGTTGTTGGCGTCGATGGCTTGCTCGAGTTCGTTGAGGAGGTTGGAGGAGGGCGTGAGGAGGACGGAGGACGAGGACGGGGAGGAACCGCGTCCCCCGCGGGCCGGGTCCGAGGGGGTGTTTTCGGTCGGGGAGGGGTCGAGGTTGGAGGGGAGGTCGAAGGCGAGGGGGGTAAAGTCGGCTCCACCTGGGGCGGCCAGAGCTCCCCTCTCGTTGCGTTGCTGGGAACCGCTCGGTGTGTGGTAGTCCGGCCCCAGCATCCACTGATTTTTTTCCGTGATCAACTTGAAACTTATCTCTTAGGGATTAGGATTTCTCCTCTCTGGAATCGTTAGCAAGGTGCTCTTGGAGCAGCGAGAAAGTCACTTGGAGGACTAGCAGTAGGGTCAAAAACATTTTCTGAACAGCCAATGTGTTAGGAATGGAAAGGCCCAGGAGAACCAAATTACCCAGAAAAAACATCAGAGTAAAGTACTTGTATTGCCCCTGCTCTTGGATGCTAGCTCTGCCCTCCTGAACCTCGCTTACAATCACAGCCTGGAGGAGACAAATGGCCTCCCCAAATTCTTTTTGTTGCCCCCACAAGAGCCCCAGTGGGCTGGACCTGGGGGTCAGCTTAGGAACTGTTTACTTTTGTTTCTTAAAGCCACAAAGAATACATTGAAACAGTTTTTTCACTTCTTACTCTGAACAACAAACTTACGGTAGGTTGAGTGGTGTTGATTCTTGTGTAAGTAGCGACAAAGGGTAGATGGTACCACCACGTGCCAGGTACTGAGACCACTGCAGGGCCTCCTGGCCTCTTAGCTTGAGTGTGGTTATGTCAGAGGCACTGACCCAAGTGGCGCCGAGACTCTCGTAGTCAGGTATTGATTTGCATGGGGCGTTCGGGTCCGCCGGCTCCGCATAAAACACAGCACGCAGCCTGCAATAATCCGCGCTCACAGGTGAGAATTCTACCCGCAGCAAACCACGCAGCACCACATTAACGCCAGATTCCTCCAGGGCTTCCCGCACTGCTGCGACTTGTAGAGTCTCATTGGCTTCTGCGTGTCCGGCAGGGAGCCACCACCCCTCGTTGCCCCACTCGTGAACGAGCAAAAATGCACCATCACTAGGCCTCCTGCACACCACCAGAGCATATGGATACAGGCTCGGCGGTGGTGCGTCACTTTCAACGTGGGCTCTCATGTGCCCAACAATACGGAATCCACCCATGGCCATTTTGGAGCACAAAGGGCATTTCACTTTCTCTGTGCTTTTGGACGGTCCGTTGTGATACAAGCAACTGTGTTCAATCAACTGGTCACGCTCAAATCCACCCAGAGGGCACAATGGGCACCCAAAAAGCGCATTTAAACTGCTTTTGCTCGTCGCGGTAGAGTCGCTGGGCAACAAGAGGTTACCAGAAGAACAACCTTTGTTGAGAACAAGTCTTACGAGCCGCAGAAAAGACGCGTCATCAGATTCGTTCAATACGGCATTCGCTCCGCTCTCCATAAGCGCGGTTCTCGCCCTCGCGTTGCACGATGCGGCAGTAGATACAACGGCAATAAATACGCCCGGAAACGCAGATGCCGAAACGCACGAGGGAACGTCACACGGAGGGAGAAGTATTACGAGAGCGAGAGGCGCAGTACCACCCGGTGTTCTCGCCTGTGCATATCGCGGGTCGTTGTTGGTCGGCAGATCTACGAAGCGAACCACCCCGCACAGATCCGACAACCGAGAGCTCACGATTTGCTTCAGAGGCAGGGAAGCGGTGCCACAAATGACAACGGTTGCCATCGAAAATTCAGATATTAATTTTCCGAGATTATTGATTTTAAAAAGATAAGGAGAGGTTTTGGAAACAAACGGGCAAGCATGGAATCCACGAGTTGATCATGTCGCGCCGAGAACGCAGCGAAATCCACGACGGCGCAGCCGAACGTGGTTCACCGCAAAACGCACCACCACAATGAAACATTTTGGTTGTGCTTAAGAGCGGCGACTTTCCCGTGGTGGTGCGGTGTTTTGCGGTGAACCACGGTCGGCGACACCGTCGTGGATTTCGCTGCCGATCATTGATGTTGGTGCCGACGTTATCAACTTGTGGATTCCATTCTTGCGCATTAGCTTCGTGTCCATACTGTTGATCATTTCTATCCGTACCAGGGTTGTTATTTCAAGCAAGTACTCGACAAGTACCGTTTGAAATTCCGTTGCCAAGTCCCAACAAGTACTTGGACAGATCGAGCGGATCTCTTAAATTCGTTTTTTCTTTGAATAACCATCAAAGTCCAGTCCAGCTGGACTGAGCTCAGCTCCGGAGCCTGCGGATTCCCAACTCTCTCCTGCCACCCTCGAGGACATGCTGAATGTAGCTGCAAATGCCTCCAGTCTTCCATCCTCTCAGACTCTTTTTTGCTTCCCAAAAAAAGGAAGCACAGAGCTTTTTTTTGCGAAGCCAAACACTACTTGTGAGAAGCCAATGCAAGACAATTTGTCTCTGAGCTGGGATTTCACAGCCGAAAGACTCTGACAGTCTTGTCGTCAGAACAGGAGAGAAGAACTGTTCCATTGCTATGGGGTTGTGTGAATAGCGTGTAAATGTTAAAGGGAAGCATGTACCAAGCTGTGGACATTGCTAGAATTGGCTTTGTGTGTCCGGAGAAACAACGCAACAGTGAGCAGTTCCGGGGGTCCCACACTTTGACAGTCCTATCAACCGATGCAGTGCAAAGCACACACCCTTGCAAAGTGGATGATGAAGCTGTTGGCGGTGTTGCAGTTGCTGTACTTGAGGTAGTAGTCGTGGTAGCGGATGCGGAGGATGGTGGCGTAACAGCAGTTGCATTTGTAGGTGTAGTTGAAGGGAGCAGGGGGTTGTGTTGTGCGGTGGTTGATGGTTGGATGTTGCAGAGTGCCACTTTGACAATACCCTTTTTGTGGCGGCATTCACCGCGTTTTACTGCGGTGGTCACATCCCATACTGTTGCACTCCCGTTAAGGGACGCGCAAACAACTAGTTGAGGTTCACTGTAGCGAGTCAGTTGGTTTACGCTGAAGGAAGTTTTGTGAAACCTGGGATAGAACACAACAGACTCAACAGAGCCAGAGTGCTTTAGTTTGGATACGAGTTTTCCTGTGCTTGTGTTGCAAAGGAACACTGTGCCGTCTTGAGTTGCTGTTTTCGTTGTTTTTTTGGGAAGATTCTGTGAGTGGAAATGACAAAAATGGAGAGCTCACAAGCTGCTAAAATGCGTCCAGAAGGTTCGTTCTGTAGACTTGTAATGGCGGGAGGCGGGGAAGAGCCTTTTGAATCAGCGAGACAGAAGGTGGCGAGAGTTGCAGCTGTCTTGGGGTCCCAAACTTTTACTGTTCCATCCTCAGAACCTGTGCACAGCTTCTTTCCTGTTGTTGTATTAACGTGGATTGCCCAACTCAGTTTGTGTTTTGTATGATAACAACCATCAACAGTGAAAGTGCCACAGGTTACAATTGCCGAATGACCACTGAAGACATTCATGCATGCCCCAGTGGCACCGTTCCACATCCACACGCAATTGCCTCCTCCGGCAATGAGAACAGGTCCTCTGTCATGCCACTTAACCCAATCAAAAGAATCTCCACCATCAAGTGAATGCACCAAACGGCCAGTTGCAGCCTCCCACACGCACACCTTGGGGAATCATTAAAAACCTTCTTTGGCCAGGTCACAAATATCTCTACATATACAAAGGTGTTGCAGCAGGCACCACATTGAAAAAACAACGAATTTGGAATGATACCAATCCGTCAAGCCCTGCCGTTGCAATATATTTCCCATCATTGCTAGTTGAAAATTAACTTTCGCTTGCTTAAAGAGGAGACACTGTCACTCACCTAAAGTCAATTCCACACACAGAATCTTTGTGCCCTGGTTTCCCGATGTAAAAGGGCCACCAAACAAAACAAGACAGGTACCTGCCAACTTGAATAACTCAGCACCAGTTTCTAAGTTCCACACAAAAGCCAGGTCATCACCACCCCCACTGGCCGCAATTGGGAGACTCGGATGTGCCGCAACGCAATAGACAGAACCTTTTCAAATTTGTGCACGTGAATCAGAATCAGAATCAGAATCCAGAAGGGATGAGGGAGGTAGAATTTACTTTTGTGACCCTTGAATACCACAGATGCGGTTTCGGCAGTTGGGCCATTGGTTGCATCGACCTCTTGCTCCTCCTCCTCTTCTTCTTCTCCTTCTTCCTCTTCATCTTCAAATTCCTCCCCATCCTCCTCTTCTGGATCCTCCTCGTTGGATCCATTCCCATCATCAAGTGTGGCGCCGGTTTCGCTTGCCTCGGCACCACCTGCTTCCCGTTAACTCGCCATTAGCGATTACCCACCCACAATGTAATTCCCACACAGCCGCCCCACATCTAAAGCATACCTGATGCCTCTGCAGCCGCCGCGGACTTGTCCACTACCACGCCCCCCTCAGCGTCAACAAACACTGGGTCCAGGTACTCCCCATCACCTTCCTCTGCCTCTCCATCTTCCTCAGACTCCTCCTCGTGTGCTTCCTCGACCTCGGCCTCGGGCCTCGTCCTCTCGTGCGGCTCCGGAGGCTGCGACGCCGAGGAGGGCGGCGGTGTCCTTGTTGTTGTTGAAGACGACGAGGGCGGTGTCTCGGCCGCCGGGGTGCTGCTTGTGGTTGTTGTGCTCTGCATCTGGTATCTGGAATCTGTTGCAAATTGGCTTGGGCAATTGCAAACGAAAAATCTTTTTGAAATTTGTTTTCCACAATTGGTGACTAGGGATAGGAGGACGACCAACTGGCTATGCTTGTGAGCCAAGGCTGTCCTTCTAGAGTCTCTTTCATCTCCAGGCTTAGTTCCATGTTGCTTCCGGCTAGAATCTGTTCCATCTCTTTGGAGAACCGCCGGCACACACCCTCACTGGGGAATATGAAGAACCTACATAGTTGTTACTGGCTAAATTGGAAGCGGAAGAAGCTTACTTGGCATGGTCCATTTTGGATTCGTAGACAGATGCTGGGATGGTAACGGTTTGCATTCTCTGTGACATGTGGTGAACCGGGATTGTTGTGGGTGGAGGTGGTGGGGCGGGTGATGGTGATGGTGGTTGTTGCATGGGTGGCATTGATTGTTGCGGGACCATTCCAGGATTTGGTTGAGCCGGCTGTGGGGGTGGCATTGATTGTACCTGTTGCTGTTGTTGGGCGTCTTGCGGTGGTATTGGTGCGGTTTGTTGTGAAATTTGTGTTGGTAGGCCAGATGAGGGAGGGATTGCTGGTCCCTCCACAACTTGGTGTGGTTCAAATGACTGTGATTGAGGAGGTTGTGGGGGTGGCGGCGTGGTCGACGTGGTGGTGGATGTGTTTTGTTGAAGTGGGGAATGCACAGGTAAACTGGGTACTTCAGAGATTACAGATGTGTTTTGTGTATCTGGTTGGGTTGAGGGTGGAAGTTGTCTTCCATCTTTATCTTCTGGTAGATGTTCTATGGGTGGTTGAGGAATAACTTGTGGTTGCAGGGGCATTTGATCTTGCTCTGTCTTTACCTCACAGTGTGCAATTTGTCCATCTTTTTGCTCAGGTGGAGGTTGCACTTGGGAGGGGGATGGTTGCCTAACTTGCACATCAGGTTGAATAGGTGGCATCTCAGAAAGTTGTGGCTGAATTGTAGGAAGATCAGGCTGGGTGGGTGGTGGCATTTGTGTCTGAAGCGGTTGCATTTGTGGTTGTTGCATCTGTTCCTGTATTTGTTGTTGAATTTGTTGTTGACTTGAATTTTGTTGTGCCATTTCGTCTTGGGCTTGCTGTTGCATCATGTGTTGTTGAAGTAGCCGACTTTCGTATCGGTGCTGCTCTGACATCATTCGGTGCTGGTGTTCTTGTATTGTGGCCATTACTTGCATATCGTCCATCTCCAGGGTATCTGCAACGCCCTCAGAAACACCCATTCCATCTGGTGCACCCATGTTCATTCCGACACCCATGTTCATCCCCTGTTGTTCAAGTAGTCCTTGCTCCTCAAGTTGTGCGTGGTGCATTTGTTGCATTTGCATTTGTTGCATCTGCATTTGTTGTGCATGATATTGTGCTTCGTACTGATACTGTGGGTTGTACATTTCTTGTTGGGACTGTTGCATGTGCATGTGGGAGTGCATTGAATGTGGATGGGGGTGAGAAGAGTGGGCTGTTGCGGCTGCAACAGCTGCCGCTGCCATTGCTGCGGCCGCTCCACTGGAACCCATCGATGGCAGTTCTTTGGAACTTGGATCCATTTCAGTGTCCAGAGTGAGTTGTTTTGAGGTGTTGCTCTCCACACGGTGCCTTCCTTTTGGAGGTTCAAACATTTGAGCAGAGCCTCTGATGGGAGGATAGAATGTATTAGAATCAATTTCAAAATGTTGGCATTGATTGAGTTATGTGCACCTTGAGTTGAAAAAAATCACAAAGTAGTATACTGATGTTGAATGAGAATTGCTCAGTAGAAGCTTGAATTTCTCATCTGGTCGAAGTCTGCACCAGTTTCCAACAGCTTTCCAATCTCTTCCTAACTGTCGAACAATCTCCACTTTTACCTGATGGTAAATTAATGGGCGAGATTGGTCTCATTACATACAGCAGCCCTGAGAGGAGCACTGCAAAGGGATGGGTTTGACAACATGAGAAGGTAACGGAGCCTTGCCTCTTCTTCCAGTGTTTTTGCCGCTATCGATGCAGACCGTTCACTTATGTCACAATACTGTTAAAAATTAGGATCGTTGCATTTAAAATAGAAGCCAGTAGAAAAGAGAGGAGGGTATGTACTGGAGGAAGGCATGCTCTGGATGGATGGAAAAGACCATAAATGCCACTAAACAAAACTACAACAGAGAGTTCCTAGAAATTTGAGCTAAGGCAGCCAAAATTTACTTCATACCTTTTGCACCATGATGCATACTGTAGCATTTGCATGGGAATGACCCACAACTGTTATCGAAGGGGACTTGCACAGCATTTCGTACAACCATTTTTGGAATTGAGCGGCTTGGAAACTGGCTTCCCCAACAATGTGTATAGCAACCTGGTTTATTGAACACGGTAAAAGTAATTTATGTTTGCAATGAACCTTCATTACAGGTGGAGGGCAATGAAGAAGCTGAAATGAATCTAGGGAGACTGAGTAATCTGTATTTGTTTGAAAATAAAGATACCTTCAGAGCTTGGAGGTATATCTTTGAGCAACGTTCGGAGTGCGTTTGCTTGCTTTACAAGTTCGTCACTGGCATATACTACAGTGCTGTTCATGTTTATTGCGACCTGATTAGCAGCCTTGCCAAGAGTTCGACTATCAGGATCCCTACAACACTTAACACTTTTTTATTCAGACAACTTGACGCACCACGCAGTATTCAACAAGTCTAGTCGAATTTGGTTACAATCGACATATGGATGGCATTTTACTGCCATGTGCAAAAGGAGGCCATCAGAAATGCCCTACAGTTTACCATAAATTTTGTGTAGAACCCTGGGAGCAAGTAACTTTGGATTTGACTCCTTGAATTTCGGCCATCACACTGGGTACAGAGAGAAACGCTATAAGATCAACTGGAAGTATTAATTACAAATAGAATCAACCAAGAAATTACCTGATGAAACGAGATATGGGTAGTCGTCAACAAGTGCTTGTACACAGGTGGCTGTTGGGCGATGGTAGCCCGATTGAAGACCAGATATATGCTATAGGCATACGTTAATGGAAGAGAGTACTGACATAGCTTGCCGTATTTGTAGCAGTGAATTGCTGTGGGGCAATAATAACAATCTAAAATAGCAAGTTATTCAGATCTTTTATTACATAATGCTTACTGCTGGAACAGATGGCACCCGCAAATCTATCATATTGGCCTATTCAAAGTTTGTTTCACTGAAAGTGTGCAAAAGGCTTGGAGTACTTGGTCAATGACTTCATGGTGAGAGTATTTCAGTTGGTCATGATCCTCATCAGCTAATTATTTTTGTGAAAATCACCAAGCATTCCTTTGGAGAGAAGGAAACCATTTCCATTCCAGCAATTTAGGTGCCAAGGTAGATCAAAGGCAAATGCACCTCCTTCTCCAAGATTGTTCTTAATGGCTTTCCCACATTTGACGCAAGTTGACATTTCTAAAGTGAGGAAATAAGAGCTCCACACTACAACAAAAAAAAAGTACCGGCTGCAAATGCTACAGGATACGATGCTGGGGTCACAATGAACTCTACAAGTGAATGATGGTACCAAAATTTGCTTGCTGGTGAACGCAATTCCACCAAGAAGACTCTTGGCCACACACTGTCATTTGCTTCCACTGTTGAGCGGCACCCCGGTTCAATCTTTTCTACAGTCACACGCCCAGTCCAACATGTTACTCCCTGTTATTCGTTTTTACTACATAATGCTGAATAGAAGCTCGATAGTACAAACCTGCACACCCCTTGACGGCACAGAAACGTGAACTGGTTGACAGAACCAGGACAGCCACCTCACTGTCCGTTTCAACACCTACAATAGATAAAAAGAGGTAAATATAATTCAAAAAAAAAAAAATTATAAAAATAAAAAAAATAAAAAAAAAAAAGCAAAATAAGTAAAAAAAAACAAAAAAAAGAGGATGGCACAGAGCAGGTGAATTTCACCTCCTTTGGGAATTGCACAGTTTGGGACTTGGTTGCCGGCCACACGTTTATCCTCGCCCCCGGGCCGCCGGGCCCCCCTCCTCCCCCCCCGTTCCCTCCCCCGCCCGTCCCACTCCCCCCCGTGCCGCCACTCGTTGCCTTGGACATTGTTTATTTTTCGAATGGCACTCGGTCCGCTGGTACTTTTTCGCCCTTTTTGTGGTTGCTCTGCGTCGTTGCCGGGTGTGCCTCACACAATGGCACAGTGAGGTGCCTCGGCGAATCACAAAGTGAGGTTTATGCTTTTATTTATTTAATCTAGTTAAAACAAGAGCGTTTTGCTAATCTCGACAAACCAAAATTGGCATGATGGGGGTGCGTCTGTGCGTTATGAGGAGGACTTCAGGCTGGATGCTGCTGTTACTATTGTGTCCCTGCTGCGTGGCGGTAGTGCTGGTGGTGCGGAGCTGCGGAGGGGAAGGTTTGGTGGTACAGTGAAATTTGTGGTAGAAGTGGTTCTTGTGATAGGTGGGGGTGTGTTGCTAGTGCTAGTGTTTGTGCTTGTGATTGTATTTGTATTATTGGTGTTGGTGTTACTGGTGTTGGTGTTTGTGCCGGTGTTGTTTTGTGAGGTTGAGGGATTGTTGAGTGCTCTGGAGCGGGGGACAAGGGGGCTTTTAGGTTTAGGTGGTGGCGGTGGTGGAGGAGCAGTAGGGGGTACAACGTGGGTGGTCCGGCGTGGTGGCTTGTTGGCCGATGGGACAGACGGCTTGCGCTTGGCTATGCCTATAGAACTGGCTGACCTTGGTGCCAGCTGGATTGGCTTTTGCCATACTGGTGCTTGGCAAGGATTTGTACCTGCTTCATTCGGTGCCGACTCTACGCTTGGTTGCAGGTCAAGTGTTGGTACTGTATCAGAGGGAGGTTCTGTGTCTGAGTAGTCCTCATTGTCCGATTCTGGGTCTGAGTCTGGTGGTGGAGATTGCGACGGATTTGGAGTGGCAGCCAATTGTTCACTGGCTTCAATGATCGTAGGTGGTAGGGGTGTTACCGCATCCAAAGATTTTCTGTCACTATGAGGGACGTTTTCACTGGCACTCAAAGGTGGCGTTGGTGGAAGCTGTTTCCGAGGTATTGCAAGAGTAGTTCTTGTCGCTTCAGGAGTTCGTGGACTATCGTCGTCCGACTGGAATCTCAGTGGTGACGGTGATGTTTCTGCTGACTGTGAGAGAGGCCTGGCCTTTACTTCACAAAGACTTGATTTAACAGAACCGGAATCTGCTGCAATACCGGTTGGTGGGTTTGTTGCGTCAAGACTTTGAACTGCAGGAGAAACTTGACGTACAACTGGTGACAAAGTTGGGGAAGTTTGAGCAGTACAAGCTTGGAGTGGGGTGGCAGGAAGGGGGTGTGCCGGTGGTTGATGCCTTATCCTTCTACTTAAAGGGTCGGATACTACAATACTTTCTGCTGAAATTGCCTTGAAAGTCTTGCGGATTTCATTTGGTACGAAGCGATCAATTACATTTGTGATAGCTAGAGTGAGGTGGAAATAGTAAGTCGAACCATGAAGTTTTGATACACTTCACTGACCTTGTGATTTGCTGAGGGAGGCTGTAACTTCTTCCATCGTCATTAGATTGACAAAGGAAAGTGCTGTTTGGTATGTTACAAGAAGGTACCCTTGCTCATCATTTAGGTCCTCTTCAGGTAGATAGTGCTCAATGTATTTTGAAGCTTGGCATTTCTTAGCCAAGATACTGAAATTGCAGAGAGAACGGTACCACTAAATGCGTGCTCAATTGCTCCTCTTATAAGAACGAACGAGAATAAAGGTAAGAAGTCATCCGCGCCACTGGAGGCATTAGTTGAATATTGGAGAAGAGGAAGTCGTACATTTCTAGTTTATCAGCGGATAATTTCCCGGCCCAAAATTGGTGAACACAAAAATTAATTGCCTTTCCAGTATCAATGAGACAGTGGACTTTTTCTCTTGGGGTAACCAATGAATCGAGGTGATTAATCTCTAAAAATTTAATTCAGTACAAAAAAAACCTAACTTAGGTATTGTCACCGAGAATGGCATTGTAATACGGAACCAGTAATGCTTTGGGCTTTTTGACATTAGTTGAAAGTAAAAATAGGGAAGAGGCAGTACATCTAGTAATTGGAACCGTGGAGAAACACCAATTCCAGCTGCAGGTACATTTTTCAAAAGTGTGGCTTTGGCTTTGAATTGGCTATCTTCAGTGGAATACTGGAGAAAGTGAGTCTGGTGTGATCACCAAAAGGACATTACTTTTTGCGTGTAATACGGCCATAAAATGTCATTTAGTTTTTCAAAAATAACATCCAATAAGGCTCTTTCCACCAAAGCACAAACTGGCTCAAGTGGAGAATACAGCTTCGCTAAAGTGACATCCAACATTTTTTCTGAAGTACATTATGCTTGGGAATAGCTTTTTTTTTGTAGTTGTCACATACCACAGCAACTTGAAGTTAAATCAGCTATCGTCGAGCTCACTACTTGGATATCATTGTTCCCTTTAAGTTGATTTGTGACAGCAGTATACAAAGTGTTCAATAATTGTGAATACGCCTTGCATAAAGGATGCTTTTGAATGCTAGGAATATAAGAACAATTTGAGTAGTCTCGTTCTAACCCACTCGGGAATTTGACGAAAATGAGTTGTAAAGTCACCAACAGAAAGGTCATTTTCGTCAGTGTTCACAACACTCTTAATCCAAGCTTTGCTCCAGGATGTGGCCTAATACAACCCATTTTGTAAGGAACTCACAGTCTTGTCCCTTTACCTCGTTTTCTTCAAGGAATTTTTGCATTTTCTTCTGGAAGAAGTTCATCTCTCTCTCTTTTTCCTAATATTTTTCCCCCATTGAGAGAAAAGAAGGTGCAAAATCCACTTACTAAACCAGCTTGCTTCAGCCATACACTGTGATAGGCCGAAAATTTCGAGTAAACGCCATACTGCCCTATGAACCTGAGGTATGGTGATTCCCTAAAGTCATAGGGAGACCCCATACCGCTTGTTGCGTTTTTTGTCCTTTTTTGATGTAGGCTCTGGGATTGGTTGCTTGGGGAAAATTACAAAGTGGTCACCTCAAGGGTAACATACTGGTTGTATCGCAGTTGAGGCTGCTGAAGCTGAAACTGGAGCAGGAGCTGGAGCAGGAGCTGGAGCTGGAATTACTTTTGAACTGGGATCTGGTGCTGAAGTCTTTTCTAAAGCAGATAATGTCTCTAATTGCATATTGCTTAGAGCTTCACGTGTTAGGGCATTGTGCAGAAGAACAGTTCGGCGGTTCTATGGGAAAAAAGATGTTTGTGCATTTTAGGATATTTCTAGTATCCAACCTGCCGCATCTGCAGAGCTCTGGCTTCAGGAGATGTGCTGGATGTTACTGGACTACTAGAAGATAAATTCAGAGTTGGTAAGGTTGCATGTGTATAAACAGGAGAGCTAGATCTGGCATTATGAAGATGTGGAGATGTTGGGGTGGTTTCTGGGGAAGCAGATAATCTATAAACAGGGTGTGGCTTGGGTGATTGAGGAGGAGGAGGGGGTATAATAGACAGACGCATGGGAGGGGGAGGTGGTGGTGGTGGAATAAAAGATGGGGGTGGCAGGGGTGGAGATGGTGGAAGCGGAGGAGGTGGTGGAGGTGGCGACGGGGATGCAGACCTTGGAGGGGGAGGCGGTGGGGGGGATGGTGAGGACGACCTACGTGGCAGTGGAGGCGGTGGAGATGGGGAAGAAGATCTATGCGGAGGCGATGATGACCGTGGTGGCAGTGGTGGTGGGGGTGAAGGTGAACATAAAACAGCCTCCGATGAGCTATGGTGTAGCCGAGGTGAAGGATTCCCTGTGGTAGTGTCATTGGGCTGGGTTGGACTTGGGGAATAAAGAGCATGTGCTGCGCGTGCAGTGCCATATCTATCTGGAGACTGGCGAGCAGCAGTAGCAGGTGATTCAGTCCCTGAATTGATCGTGCTTGAGTTACTTGGAGTAGCGGTATGGCGTTTAGGCAAGTTTGGGGGAATAACAGGTAGAACTACGTTAGATAAAAGTTGTGCTGGCCTAGGCGGTGGTACAGGACGGATCGGCTGAGGCGGAAGAAGGGGGGAAACAGCCGGGGATGAGCAAGGCGACGAACTAGGGGAAGCAATAGATGGTGATGATGAGGGAGACCGAGAAGGGCTCAACTGAGGTGACACAGGAGAAACCGCCACAACGCCAGACGCCGAAGGTGATGCCAACAACGGCGAAACAGTAGGAGACAACGGCGGAGTGCTGTGAGCCAAACTATCATCGGGAGACGACGAAGATCTCCTGCGGATCTCGTCAGCATCATCGCCACTCACGCCACTAACCTCAATCGATGACGGCGACAAAGAATCGCCAACCTCGGGCTCCGGCAACAAAGTCACTTCACCACCGCTAACAACACTTAAACAGCCTCCACCCCCACTACTACTACTATTTCCACCGCTAACACCACCACCACTGCCACCCTCTTTTGTTCCCAAAGATGCACCGCAGATCTCCGCCGCGATAGCCGACGGCGTCTCAGTTGACAGCCGCGAATTTCTGCTTCTGTTTGCCACAGGCATCATCGGAGGAGCAGGAAGCCTGCGCCCCGGCTGAGTTGTCAAAGGAGGCGACGTGGAGACAGGCACGACGGCGGCCGGGACTGGGGACTGTTCTTGTTTTTGTTGCTGAGTTTGCTGCAACTGCTGTTGGTCGTTGTCGTCCATTAGGAGGCGGGGGGGGCGGGGCGGGGGAATCGGAATTGTGGGAGACGACGGCGGGGTTGTGCGTAAGGGTGTCGTGGTTTCTTGTTGTTGTTGTGGAGGTGGTGATGGCGAGTGAAATTGTGATTGTTGGGGCTGCGGGGGTTCTGTTTGAGTGGTCGGTGATACCCATGACTGAGGACGACGCGGGATGGGAGGGGTTGGTAGGGACTTGCCGGCTTTGGTGGTGAGGGACGGCTGTCTGCAATGTGCGCTTGTCGTCGTACTCGCCATCACGTCTGTTTAAGTGGGGTTTTTTTTGTTTTTTTTTTCGAACGCAGCGGGACACCCAGATCCAACGTGGAAAGCCTTTCGCCGTACGCCCATCAGATCGATCACAATGAGAAAAAAAGAAAAGCGCAAGTTGGCACCTACCACACCTGCCACGAAATGCAATAAAATATTCAACAGACCGGAACGCTGTCTTTTGTTCTAGTCTAGTGTTTTTTTGTTATCGCAAAAGGACAAAACGTGCTTTCGGAAACGTGTCTTTTTCTGTTTTTTTTTACCAGAACAGCGCGCACAAAGAGGCTTTGTAGAGGGGCATCAACGACTGTGTTTGTTCTCCCTTTTGGAAGGAAAAAACCCAACAGTAGAGAAGCGTTTTTCTTTTTAGGTTTAAAAAAAGGCCAGAGAAACGCAGAAGCGGCGTGAGGCGTCCGCCCGCGACGCACACGGCGGCCGTGCAAGGTCCCCACCCACAAGCGAGAGCAACAACAAGACAGCCAAGAGCGAGAAGCGAGGACGCACCTCTCATGCCCCCCAGGAAATATCCGGGGGGCAGTCTCGCCCAGGCCCTCTTGCCGCCGCTCTCGCCCGCAGGACGGGGGCAGACGCCGCGCGCGACGCAGGCAAACACCACAGGGCTCCGGCGAAGGCCAACCCTTTTTTACGAGGAAAAAAGGACAGAGGGGAGGGGTTGGCTTGCTCCCGACACTCAGCACAAAAAAGAAGTGTCGGGAAAAACCCTCTTTTGGAGCGGCACATAGCCCTGAACTTAGGGTTAGGGTACCCGCACACCACACCGCGGAAAACGATGTGGTGTTGCGGAACACCACTCCGCCAGTGCCTCACTCCGTTTCTGCAAATTTCTCTGGTGAAAAAAAATAAAATTGCGAACGAACTTTGATTAAAAAGACTGTGTTTAGTGAAAAATCAAGTCATCGCAACTGCGGCCCGAGGACGCAAAAATAGAGCCTGAGACTCAGAGGTAACTGTAGGCGACTCTCACCGTTGTTGGAGCAAAGGTACTCGGTATCACTGCGGCATAGAAACGGTGCATCAATGTTGTGTGCGGAACGTGTCCTGGAGTTTCACAGCGCACAAGGAACTCGTACTGTTCTGCGTCTGGCATTTCTGTGTGGTTTTTTTAAATACGAGAAAAATTGCGAGGATGTGGATGGGGCATACTTCCTTCTACGTTCTTGAAGCTAGTTATCACTTCACTGCTCTCAGAAGAGGATGTGAGAGCACAATTGTTCGTTAGTAGTAGGGACTCCACAACGGCCGTAAGAGAACCGAGTTTATGAATTAAAGAGACAGCTCTTGCTGCTGTTAATTCCAGGCTGCCTAGAGCCAACCAGATAGCCTCATAATCGGAGGAGGGACTAAACAAAAGAATTAAAGCTACGGTTATGCTGGTTACTTACTTTGTAGGGGATTTCCAAAGCCGTCTTACGGAATCCTCAAATGCAGCTGCCCGGTTCTTTACTGCTGTATAATTTCCAGTGTATGCTTCGTGTGCACTATTTAATTCGTCTTGTAGCTCGAAACCTACGAGTAAGTGAGACCTAGGTATACTACGAAGGGAGAACGACTTGGTGGAGTTGTGAAAAAGTGATGTAACGTAGTGAAAATTATTCCAAGGAGCCTAATAACGTAAATTGGTTAGGAAAACAAAAATTGAGGAATAACAAACTGCTTTAGAAGATCTGATGGAGTAATTGTTTCGAAGTAATGCAGAACCTGGAAAATGTAAGACGTGTGTCAATGTGACAGTTGTACCTTCGCTGCTTCTTTCTTACAATCAAACAGAGGTGGTTGTTTGCATACTGGTAGCGGTTGTGCTTCCTGTTGCTAGGCGTTACATTTTAACTCTAGAAATGTGAATAAACCTCCCATACACTCCGCCATAAGTTTTGGGTTGATCCAGTCATCCTACTGCTAAGATGGCCCCCGCCAGAACCATCAGGTATCCAATCATTCGGGGAATGCCAACGTACAAAATCCTCCAGCATGCTACCTGGATTGGCTGCCTTAAATGCTTGCATATCTAGAAGTTGTCAGTGTAAGATGACATTATTAATATTACCAGAGAGGAGAGAAGCAGATTGCATTCTAGCGCGCAAACGGGACCCTTCCATTGATGTTCCAAGTCTTGAAAGTACAGACTCATACTCAGTTATCATATCTTCTGTCATAACCCCAGTTTCCTTCAGCTATGTGAAATACTTGAATGACCAAATAAACACACCTGCGTGACAGGAGCAACAATTGGTTCCCCGGTGAGAAGAAGACGAGGGGTGTCATGAGATTCCAGGTCGGCACCAAAATCCCAGCCATTGATTACATCATTACTTTTTGCTGTATCATTGCCAAAATGGTTGGAGTACCACCGGCAGTAATTTAACTATAACCATGCTATGTTAGTGATTTGCCTATCACTAAAAGGCTGCACCATTTGCAGTTTTTGATACAGGAGACAACAGTCAAGTTCTGGAGACTGAGTAACACTGGGAAGAGGAAGGTTGCTCTCCCAGTGATATCTTAATTGCTTCACAAATTCTCGCCAAATATGCAGCATACCTGGCATGCATTGACAAGTAAAACAATGGGAAAAAGTACTGAACCTGTTAAACCAGGAAATCGTAGCATGTGCAGTACAAGGATGGATGGAAGGGACAAAGGAGGAGCACTCTGAATATCCAGTCGGTTATATGTGACTGGAGTGAAATTGTCGGTAGACGAGAAGACGCGCAACATTATTTCCTCTAGTTCCTGCATTATATTAGTGAGTTTGGGGGTGATAAAACGTACTTGTTTCATGGGAATATGAGTTGTGTTAAATGTATTGGATATAGACCTAGAGATTGCTTTCAAAGTGCTATCAGATGTTTGCTTGGTTGCTGGTGGAATGTGGGACGGGGATACAAAACAACAAAAAAAAGTGCATACTGTTGATTATTTGGGATATTGAGGTAAATGGGGTGACATCAATGACTCCAAGCATCAAGGCACGGACACTTCGTGATAAAGGGCACCTCAGACTGATTTAAAGAATTAGGACAAAGTGTGAGAATGCAACTACCTGTCATCAAATTTGCAAGTTATATAGCAATGCTGAGCCGAGTCCAAGGTGTATTCCGTAATGGAAGAATTATCAGTAACAGCTGGCATAGATGAGGAAGGGAATAATAAATTAGCAAGACAAACGGTTTGTGTGTTGCCACTCCAGTTGTAGTCGTAAGTCTTATGTTCAGAGTACCGATGAGTTATGTTAGCCTCTTTCGAGGGATTAACGCGAAAAATACGAGATAGTTACTTGAGACAGGATCTTCAATAGGACCCCATAAAGGAGGTGACAGCTGACCAGTAGTTGTGGCTGTTGGGTCATCTGCGTGACTAGAAAGGGTCAAATGAATACTCAGTGAAAGAAGAATACCCTGGAAAGCGCCAAAGAGTGGGTGGTCCTCCAATTTGTAGATATGTAAAAAGAGTACGGATATGGAGCTTATCTGGAAGAGTACCCGATACTCCCTGCAGTGCATTTGTGACGCTAGAACAAATGGAAGGAATTGGTACAATTTTCGAAAAATAGAAAGGAAGTAGGCCATCAAGGTAACGAAGAGCGTAAGGTGCTGCCTGCATGGTGTGTGACGAAAAATGTGCGGTTTTAAACTCTTCTCTGGACACTCCAACATAGTCGAACATGGCCGCTGGTCCATAGGGTACAAAAATGGGTGTGTGCCTGTGAACCTTAGATACAATCATACGGTATCCAATGTACCAGGAGCAGTTGGCTGCTGCGATAGAAAAGCTGCTTATAAGTTGAGAATTGGTACAGGGGCTAACACTGGCGCTATCTTGCGGAATGACGTGTAAAAATTCGGGTGTTCCAAACCTGATATCAATCAGCAAATGGATGAGGGAGCGGAAAAAAATAAAGAAACCAGCGTTGAAGAGGATTGGCGCAAAAATCGAGTCCCATGTTATTAATATGCGTGCTTAATGAAGTGCCTGGAGTTGCCACTTTCGAGTTGATTCTGTATTCAATGGAAAAGGACCGGCCATTCCATTTAACATATTGAGAACACTATGGAAAGGGTGTTTGAGTGTCCACATGAAAGATAATTGAAAACATTTACTGAGTCAGAAACGGGACTGCCTTTCCAAGAGCGTAGAATGGTTTCAATTTGAGACACAAATTTTTCCCATGGGGAGGCACAAGTGAAGTCAAGTATTTCAAAGGGTTGCTCAGACTCCTCCTTTTGCACATTACTACTGCTCGAATATTTATTGGGTGCGACCGCAGGTGCACTTTTTTCGACCGACGCACTCCCACTAAGCAACACAGTAGCACTCTCTTCCGGAGGAGTGACAACAGGTGGTTGTGCCGTAACACTTGTAGTAGTACTCTGTGTCTCTGTGCTGCTAGTTTGAGACGACACAGCAGGTTGTGCCGCACTGTTGAGCGACAGATCTTCACCTTCCCCAATCTCGAAGTTCCAACCGTCCTCCGTAGCACCATCACTCCCTGCCATTTTTTTTTGTTTTGTTGTTTCACAAACGAAACAATTTTCTTCGTCACCTGTTTGGCACTTTGACAGTATTCCCCGGCACGTGGGATGTCACGAAAGCTTGGCGTTAGGGGCGCATTGTGGACTGGAAAATGTGGGTACAGGACGATGGGCGAGGTGACGTGGTGCGGTGATGCCATCGATTACGTGGGGCCGGTAAGATCTGAGGCGGAGACTGCGGATGTGACAATGTTGACTGGTTCTTGTGTGGATCTGTGCTTGTGCTGTGCCCGTTGATTATTTGTTCATCCAATGCTAGGTGCTGAGGCGGGCGTGTTCTGCATGCCGGCGTTTCAGGATGCTCATGTGCATGTCATTTTTGGGGGCTCACAGCTGTGCAATTGCGTTTTGGAGAGCACAGGAACACTCGCAAATGGCTTAAAGACAATTCGCGAGTACTCTCCTGCTAGCTTTTGAAACTCTATGAATCCTTCTTTAAGATTCGCCTCTTCAAATTGCCTCACAAGTGACTGTGAATGGGTGATAGGCTCTGGATGGGTTGATGATTGGTTTTCTCATTGCAATGAATCCCCACGAGCAATGCTCGATGCCGTAGTTCCCTCTCGCCCTGCAGTAATTAGGTTATTTCTCCATTCTCTCCATAAACCCATTTTTTCTGCAGGAGGTGGGACGGGCACGCCGCCTGGGCCAATACAAGGGCTCTTCAGATTGCCAAAATCACTGAAGATACTCATATTACTGGTGGCGTAGTATGCTTGGATAGGTAGCCTCAAGTTTGTATCAATGTACTTAGCACATACACTAGTAATGGAATCCCGAATGGATTGTTACATGAGGAAGCCAGTGAGTTCCTCTATAAATGCCTTCCTCCCCCAACACACGCTTTTAAGGTATCTTATTACGCAAATTCAAAAATAACCTCTCACAGATGGCTGCCCTTGCTACTGGCTTGAGTCAACTCAGGCCGTTGGGAATAACAGCATTTCAGGAAGGACTTGTTCGCGACTCGAATTTTCCTTACTATGCCGACATGTTTCTGACTGAACCTACTGTAACAAACAACGAACCTTGTAGTGAGAGAGAGCCTTCTGATAGGATATCAACAATATGCAAGCCGTGTGGTGTGCACTATCGCCTGCCAGATAGATATCTTCTCCCGAAGGCGTCTTTATCACTACAATGGGTGAAGGGCGTCACAACTGTAGAGTAGCCCACCAACTCCAACGAATACGGGATAGCAGTATCAAATTAACAGAATCCCAGGCACTTGAATTCGTTGAGGGCTTCACAACGCACCCACTTTCGAGTAAGCACAGTAAAAATAATGCTAGACGGGTGTGTATTTTTCTGCATTATCTTTGATGTTAAAATTTTTCAAGAGTCATGGAGTCAAGAACTGCAGCGCTTCACCAACCTTTCCTACTCGAAACCTGCCCAAATCCTATGGGGCTATTAAACTATGACCCAAAAGAATTGGAAGACATAATAGTCCAGTTGGATGGTAATGGGTATCAGGTGTGCGATTGAAAAGTCCAAAAAAAGTATCCAACAACCAAACTAGATTCATATCCACGCAGTTGGCGATAGAGCCGTCACTGTTGCCTTAGATGGGTTTGAAGTGGCAAGAAGGAAACACGGCATGAATGACTTGCGGCACCACATTGCACACCTGCAATTAGTGTGTCCTTCTGACATACCGAGGTTTGCAAGACTGGGCATCATATCGACCTTTAGTCCTCTTTGGTTTCGCCTGGACAACGACATGAAAACAACTCAAACAGTACTAGGTCCTTTGAGGTCATCCCAGCAATACCCTATCAGATCAATTCTGGAATCGGGTGGGAAATTGTGCTGTGGAAGTGATTGGCCAGTGTCATCACTTAACCCTCTAGAGTAATATCTGCACCCACCTTGAATTTGTTGACATTATTCTACAGTGGCATCGAGATAGCTGTTACCCACAGGAACATAGGAGACGATGAAACCAAGCCGGTTTGGTTACCTTCGCAAATTGTGCCACTGGAAGACATTCTATGCGCATACACATCTGGCTCGGCCTATGTCAACCACCTTGATGTCAGTTACCTCATACAAAACAAAACTTACTAAACAAACCAAAGATGGAGACCGGCACACTAGAACCTGGGAAGAAAGCTGACCTGATTGTTCTGAGCAAAGACCTCTTTCAAATACCCCTAACTTCCATCCACACCGCAAAAGTTCTGCTTTGCGTCTCCAATGGCCGTGTAGTGTATCCCTGACCTCTTTGCCTTGACTTAGCTCCGAAAGTAAAAGAGCCAAGAACAAATCGTGTCTTACGTAAACCATGAAAAAGAAAAATTACAAATCAAAGTGATGAGCACCCAGCGGTCCAAACTTTTTCAGCCACTGGAGTTCAAGTACAGGTGCCAGGGCTGCAAGCAACTGAAATTATTGAGTCCGTTTTTTTTTCCCCAATTTTCTTTTCTTTTACTGGATAATGTCTTAGTGGAGATGCCATACATAGTTGTTGGTGTTTTTTATTTTTTCCTTTTCTTGAACCTCGTTTTGGTTGACAAAGTGACTTGGTTTGCAGGTGGAGTGATGCCATATCCAGGTGACTCCAAGTTCAAGTACTTGTGTGAGAAATGTGCTGGGGAGACTCCAATTATCCTTCACGTTGACAAGAATTGGTACACTATTCATTTTTTATTGGACACTGTTAATGAAAGTGGTGTATCATTCATTTGTGGCAGGCAGGAAGTCATTTTCACTGTGTTGTATAACCTTGGGTGGATCCACAAATCGAATTCTAGTGCGGTTAGCTTCTTTCACTGGAATACAGAAATCTGTGAATACATCCAATATTTTCACTACTTTTTTGAGCCTCTTCCTGAACTTCTTGCAAGTACTTGTGATTTGTTAGTTGTTGTGCTTAACATTGTAGGTCCCAGTTGGAGGGAAAATGTGCGTGCCTGTTTGGAGAGCAACAGAAATACCCTTTTCATCTCAGGTGGCTCAGGTACATTCCACCCACAAACTCAATAGACTTCGAAGTTAACAAAACAGCAGACCTCTGGGCTATGCAACCTCGAAACTCGGCATCTATAGAGCAACAAGCGTTTCCTCTCTGTGACTCTTCAAAATCCTCCCACAGGCACAGGAAGACATCAACCATGTCTTCACAATCACCTTCAAATGCCCAGCGCAGCAACGTTAGTATCACACAGGCGCAGGCGTATCCACAACTTTTTTCACCAAAAATCTTGCCTCTTGTAAATGCAATCCCATTATGTATCCCACCCGCTACTGGCAATACCGTTGTACACAATGTGATGCAGGAGGCAAGTTCTGAAAATGGAACTGTGTCATTGGCACTCAAGGATCAAACAACAGATGGAGTTCGTAAAGAACTCGACCAAGTACTGGCACGAATGGCAGCTTCCCAGCTTCAAAGTCAACAGCCAGTTACTGCGGGAAACAATGCCAGTTCAATAGACGTGCAGAACAATCCTTTGGAAAGGCAAATTGCTTCTCGCACCCGTTTTCAGAAAAAGGGCAGAACCAGCTCCAACACTGGCTCCATCCTACCCACTCTTTCCAATTTTGGCTCAACTGAGACAACTCGTGTGTCAGCAACTGAATTGCCAAATGAGGAAATTTCTAGTCCTAGAGCCATAACTAGACTTTCCTCTCCCACCGGGTCGACGCTTTGTAACTGTGCCGACTTCATTGATAACGATGACCCTAGTGAGTACTTTGCTCCAGCTCGTGTTCCGTCTTCAAGAAGCGAGCCACAACTTGTCGAAGTTCTATCAAAGAAAGTCACTACTGTAATCTTTCTTGCCTTTTAGTGCGTCATCTGATATTCACATTGCAAGAACGGACACCTTAGATACTTAGTTGTACTAGCGCAGGGGGAGCCACCTGTTTGGCGAAATGCCTCTGAGTTGGGCTGGGGCACAATTTTTCAAGACATGGATAGATCAAATGAAGAAAGACTTGGGCTGGTTTGTATGCAGTGAAAGAAAAATAACTGTATATATTAACACTGAAAGTTGTATTCATATCACGTCATAAATGCAGAAACAACAAAGAGTAGCTCACAAGCGGCACATCATCTATCCTTTGGGGCGCACTTGTCATCAATGCCATCTCAAGTAATTTTGAACCCCAAATAATTCTCAAAGTTTACATTGTCTGTGCTCAGACATGCTTGGTATATATGCTGCAACCAATGTGGGAGTTCATTTTGCGCTAATTGCCTCCTCAAGCACTACACTGCTGACGTAGACAGTTGCTTGCACACTTATGTATGCCTTGTTTGCCGGAATATCTGTCAGTGTGCTGCATGCAACAGGCGGAGATCGGGGGGTGTTCCTGTACCTCGGCGGGTCTTGAAGTCATCCCAACCAAATCGCCATCGTCCTGCGCGGAAAAAATTGGTGGAGACAAGCAGTGAGGAAGAAGTGGAAATTACTTATGACGATGATGACTTGGAGAGTGAGGAAAACGAGGAAGATTGGAAACTACAAGCAACACTTAAGCACCTTCTACTGATGAGGAAAATGATGTGCTTTTCTAAATCAAAGCGTGTAAGAATATTCTGTAGATACTTGTGGTTACTTCTTTTGAACGATCTTGTATGTAACTTTTATTCCACTTCTTTGCAGTGACTGGAGTGGGGGAAAAAAGAAGGATTATGAAGAAAAATCGGCATTGCAACCAGTGGCTCTCTTAGCCTGTCATCAATCAAATGAACGTAAAGAGTACTGCCCAAAAATCTCTTCAATATTTTTACTTGGGGACCTCTCCCGCTAATAGAAGCTGCACTCATCACATATTCTAGACTTCTTTTGCAATGGGACAACGCTGAACGGCAATCATCACATTCAAACTCCACCTGTTTTTCTTGGGAAAACCAGCAATACCCTTCCCTGACCAGGGACATGTATGGACACTGGGTAGTTCGTGTAGCATACTCCACAAACCCCCCTGATTTTTCTGTACTCCCCCCAGAAGTACGGCAGCTTTATCTTCTTTAAGTCCCTCAAATACAATAATAAGATCTTGAAACCACCTTCAAGTAAAAGAGCTCGTCAGTCGTTGCACAGACCAAATTCCAGAACTGCTGATTATGATCCAGACCGGATTGTTATTTCTTCCCCTGTACGATATATTTAACCGTAACTATGCTCCTAATTTATATTATAACAGATAAGTGTAAGATATGAGCCTCCTCCAATTCCAAAAGCCATTCCTCTTCCATCCTGGAGAGTTCTGCAAAACAACCAACCAACACCGACAGAAGTATGTAAATCGTCTTGCAATACCTGTCTGAATTATTTGGTTCTGCTTTAAGGGATCTAGTGAAGAGGACACATCTGATGAAGCCTACACACGGAGGCATAATCTTATGAGAGAAATGGAGGTTGCACTCTTTCCTCCTACTGTTGTGTATTCAGGTCAGCATATCTATTGAAATTGTTTACTAACATTTGGTGCAGACAAACGGAAAGGCCGGAAGAACAAGAGCAAACAAACAAGGTATTTCACCTAAAGATACATCTCCCCTTCTCAACAGAAAATCATTTTTCTATAGCTCGAAAAACTCTCCAGCTTCCCAAGGTTAACAAAAATGCAACCACCCACAATTTAGCTAACTAGATAGTAAAACAGTGACCAAGCCATCAGGCAAATCAATTCCAACTACCGATACTACCAGTTCGGCACTACCGCAAGGAGGACCAACAACCTCCTCCAAGAAAACCCCCTCCTCGCATTCCCAAGACAACGGCGCCGATGATGCCTTTGTCTGGTTTGACAGCGAGCCCGACGCCGGGGAGGAAGAGAACTACAGCGACGACGACGACTACTCTGACACGGGAACCCCTTGCACCACTACAAGCGGCAGCCATAGGCCGTCGCCGAATAAACATCAGAACAACAGCAGCAATCACCCTCGATCACACCACAAGAAGGAAGCTCCGAGCCTCCTGCAGGACGCCCAGACCAGCCAGTACCACTCGTCACACAGCCGTAAGTCACATCACAAGAAGCGGCCGGAACAAGAAGAGGAACAACAGGAAGTGGAGGTTGATGAGGAAGAAGGACAGGAACAACACATGGAAGTGAGAGTGGTTCTGAAGGGAAAGCAACTGAGGTGACTATGCTAAGAACTTATTTTTTTTTTTTTTTGCTGTGTGTGGCTTTGTTGACCGGTGCTGGAGATGTCAAACAACCTGTCGCACCAACTTGCAATTTTTCATTTTTTATTTTTATTCCGTCGTGGTGGGACGAAAATACGGGAAAATACGACACATGAAGGCCTTGTCAGTTCTCCCTCTTTTTTATGTTTTCCTCGTACTATACATTATTGACCATGCTTGTTTTGCCAGACGATGTCGTTTTCAACCTCGCCGTGATGGTGCCGTATTTTCTGCTCCCGAGTACCACAATCCGAGATCTCATCAACCTCGTTGCGGATCTCCTTATTGACCTGTCCTGGTGCTCCCACAAAACCGATTACGTATGGGCACTCGTGAACGCCTACGTGTCTTTGCCGTACAACGACAAGGCCGTCCTTCGAGTTGTCTACACCGGGTCAGAGTGGGAAGTGGGCCAAAGGACTGCCAAGCTGTTCAGATTTGCAACTGATCTCGTCCGTGGAAACAAAGTTGGTGGCATCGACTACGTCCAGGTCGTTGGTGATGGGGCAATTCTGATATCATTCACGAGTATGGAGTTGACTCAGCTGGCCTTGCTTTGGAACAAGACGGGATACATATTCTGCTCCTTTCAGAGCCACGCACCGGCTGTGAGGCCAACAGCTGCACTCGACAATGAGGGCTTTGCGAAGGAGGTGCTGCACCTGTGGACCATGACCTTCCCGCCACAGGCACGAACCGTGGAATTGTTCGAGTGCCTCTGGAAGAACGGCCTCAACACTGAGCCCCACACCTCTCGGCAGAAGCTGAGCATGAGATGGCATTTTATTACCAAGTGTGCCACATAAATAAGTTAAAGTGTACACCTATGCACTAACATACTTTGTCTATTACTTGACCAGGTTTAATAGGGGCATTGGCATTAAGACAAGACTGGAAATCTGGTGCGACGGGAAGGCCCATCCTCCAAGCCCACCTTTGATAGGTACTCTAGTACATATTCATTTTGACCTGCTTAAGAACAGAATTAGATGCACTAAACTCGCTTTACCGTATTGTTTTAATACTTACGGCAGCCTCTACCAATGATGGAATTGATTATTACAACTCTTTTCAGTATACTCTTCTACTTTTTTTGGGAGATGTGTAAGTAATTACTCAGACACAATGCTGATTTTGGTGCGTGTGGAACAGCAATATATGAACAATTACAGAGGTCTGCTCAATTGCGAAAGATACTCAAGCATTCGTTCGTAGACACGGACAACGTAGTCGTGATCCACACCGACGACGTGAAGCCGCTCTGGCGATGGGTATTGACATTTCCCTATCCAAGTTTCACTAATAGATTTCAGATATGCCACCATTTCCCCGCCTGTGCTAAGGACAGTCAATGGGAGTCACTCACACTGTGCCTGCTGTGTAATGCGTATGGTCGTTTGTACCCTGGATGTGGAATTTGCCTCACTCACAGTATGCTTGTAAAAAGTCACTGAACTCAGAAGCACCCAAAGCAACGTAGCACACGAAAAGCCCTGTCCTTTAAAGAAAACCAGAAACCATTTCATTTTTCCCTATTTCGTAGCTTTTGCAAAAGGATTGGCACTTTTTTTTGAGATCAGGTTTCAAGAAGTTAAAAGACCAAAATTGGACTTTTTTTTTGGGTTCTAGACTCTTTTGGTTGTGGTACATTGCTGTTGGGTTGTGACCATATCACGTAGGTCCAACAATTCCTTCATAACATTAAAAAGAGGTGCTGAGGGTGTGGGTTGAGTTCCAAATGCATCATGCACTTGTGTGTATAACTTGAATATGCGGAGGTATGCTTGGTGTGCCGCAGAGCAAGGTGTATAGGTTCTGGTAGTAGGAGGTACAAGGGCTGCCTGGGCCTCAGCAAAAGTGTTATAGCCACCTCCGGTTCTGTTTGGAATCAATATGATGCTGGTCATAATAGAATAGCGGGAGGTACCTTTTGGCAACCACAGCACCAGAAATTGCTGCTCCGAGGGCACATGCCTGTGGTGATCCAGATACCTTCATCTCTTTGCCGATTACATCAGCGTATATCTGCATAAGCAGTGGATTCTTCTCTGCAATTCCACCACAACAGATCACCTTTTGGAAAAAGGTCAGTTCTTGTCTCACCACTGTGGTTTGTGTACTTCGTTAACTCGTATTCCCTGGTTGGTAACATGGTCAATGATCATCTTGGCACCAAAAGCAGTGGCTTCGAGAAGTGCACGGTAGATTTCATGAGGTTGGGTGGATAGGGTAAGCCCAAGAATCAGTCCGGAGAGGCGCTGGTCAACAAGAAGGTTTCTGTTCCCGTTGTGCCAATCCAGGGAAAGTAATCCAGTTTCGCCTGAACTTAATCAGTTCATTCAGGTAGGAATTATCACCCACCTGGTTGCAGACTAGAAGCTTTTTCAGTAAGTTCCTCGTGAGTTCCCTTGGCACCAAGAGGCTGAATGGAACTCACAAACCAATTGAATATATCTAAAAGAATTGGGTAAGATGAACAAATAAAATAAAATAAAATAAAAATGAAGGAACTTACCTCCAACTGCCGATTGGCCAGCCTCAAGAGCCATAAATCCAGGTAATACAGACCCGTCTACAACGCCACATACTTTTGGGATATCATGTGTGGGCTCTGAATCACGTGGCCAAACACAAATGTCACAAGTGCTAGTCCCTATAATCTGGTAATTTCTGTTACACTAGCCGTACTTATGGCAGAAGTGGGATGACCTTGACAAATTTCCCCTCTTCGACTCCAGAGCCAACAGCCCCAAAATGTGCATCAATCGCTCCCACAGCAACTGGGATTCCAGGTCTCAGACCCCCAAGTTTGTGTGCCCACTCATCAGTTAATCCACCTGCAACTGTATCACAAGTGTACGTCTGAGAATATAGTCTTTCTCGAAGAGTAGCCAGTGATGGGTCAAGCTTGGCTAGAAATTCTTTACTTGGAAGTCCGCCCCAGTTATCATTGTACATGGCCTACATAGTGGGGGAAAAAAAAAGTTTAATAATGATTATAAAATAAGTTATACCTTGTGGCCTGCAGCACACCTGCTTCTCTTTAGAGAAGTTGGCATAGTGGTTCCACTTAACACTGCAGTGATATAGTCGCAACACTCAACCCAAGTATAGGCCGCATTGAAGATTCTACTATTTGTGCGGCAGCAGTGGAATATTTTGCTCCAAAACCATTCAGCACTATAAACGCCTCCACATTTGCTCAAGTACTGAATAGTTTTAAAATAATGGCTACAAGTGGGGCTAATGAACCTCTGGATTTGAGGACTGAGCTGTCTGGGTAATTAACTTCGCTTCTGCATGAGAAGTGTGATCCTAGATGTACATAAGGAACGCAATGAGAGAAGCTTTATCTGAAACCTTCCACAGCCAAAAGTGGCTATCCAAATCTGAAGAGAATTCTTCCAACATAGCCAGAGGAACACCATGGGCATCCAGTGGACCTGGCGTGGATCCAGTAGTGTCAACACCAACACCCACCACAAGCTGGGCAACATTTATTCCACCAGCTTGCTCTATGGCTCTCTGAGCTGCAACACTCATAGCATCCAGATAATCCTGCCTCCCAACAATAAGACCCAGGAACAATTCACAGTGCATTTCAAGAAACCAATCGACATTTATACACAACGTCAAATAGCAAACGAGTACCGTTACAAATCAAATTTAACAGTCAATAAATTAGCATTTTACTAGGCCTATTATAAGGGACACAAGGTATTTCAAGTGAAATGTCAAGCAATTTGAGTGCGAAAAAAAAAAAAAAGTATGACAATGTACAATTGGATGCTGGCGTGCCAAATCAGGATTCGAAGGGTCCAAAATTACACCCTCGCAGCCGCTGCGGTAGCCGCAAGTTCCCGTGCTGACAATGCTGCCGACCTTGCGAGTCCCCGGCACCGAAGATTCCAGATTATGGGGCAACTCCACCAGCACAACGCGCACGCTGTTGGTACCAAAATCTATACCCATGCTGAGGGGCACGGCTCGGGCTGTGGTGTCCATTCGTATGTCGAAACGAGTTCGTTTTCCTCTCTGATGAACAGGCGATTCAACGAACTGGACTGGGGGCACCGCCTCAATATTGAGGAGAAAGGTGCGAAGTAGAAAACGCACTAAGAACTGTGTGATCCGTGAGCAAGAATAAATCCTGCCACTGTGGCTTGGGATGTTGATCAGTGATCGTTCGTCATTCTGAAGGGTCGTTCCAACCCAGAAAAACTTTCAACATTAAAAGCGCAGTGGGACAGCGCCGAACAACCACTAAATAAATGGACAATCCCACAAGTGCTTCTTCGTCGGCTACCCGCGACGCCGAGGCCACACCGCGACGCGACCCCCTATTGGCCCTGGGCCCCACCCTCTTCGACAAAGTGTGCACTTTTCTGGACTTCAACTCGTGCCTGGAGTGCTGCAATGTAAATTATGGGTGGCGCCACCACCTCCACACTGAGGGCCTAGGGCCGTGGCAATACCTCACGCGCGCCCTTTTTCCGACCTCTGTGTGCAGGATACAAAAGGACGAGCACTGGTTCTGGACTCAAATGCACCAAGTATGCTGGTTTGGCCCAATCCAGAGCCAGGTATTCCCAAAGCCGCCGCTTGCGACGGCGGATTCCCGCCAACGCCGCGCAGATGGCAGCGCGGACGGACGCGACACCGAAATGTTCCGCGACTGGAAGAGGCTTCTGTGGATGGCCGTTAGGGAGAAGGCAATGGCGGCAAGATACAAGGTGCTGGACACAAGCATGGTGTACAACCCCAGGCAGCCGGCGCCGTGGGAGCCCTGGTGCTTCGACGTAGCCTACAACCCCTCCTACGGGCTGTGGGAGCCCGACTTCGCCATGAGGCCCCTCCCCGACCAGCCGCCGGCCGAGGCGGTCCGCAGCGAGGAACCAGAGCGCTCGACCTGGTGGCGCGCACGGAGCGCCCGCAGGGCCGCGGAGGAGGCGGAGGAGGAAGAGGGGCAGCGGCCTCCCCGCCGGCCCTCGCCCTCGCCCTCGCCCTCGCCCCCGCCCCCGCCGCGCTGGCGGGCCGCGTCGCTGTTCCTGCCCTCGTGCGCAGACAGCTCCCTCATGGAGGGGGAGGCGCGGCGCACCGACCCCCAGCTCGTCACCCACGTCAAGAGGCGCAGGCTCCTCGTGCAGCCGGCCCTCGACTCGGCCAGCATCGCCCGCATCCCAGTGGAGCAGGCGAGGGCCACCTACCTCACCGCCTACGACGGCAAGGAGCTGGTCTCTGTGGACCAGCTCAAGTGCTCGGTGATGGTGGCACTGCACAAATACCAGATCCTGCACCCCAGCCCCAGTCCCAGTACTTCCCAATCGGCCTCTTGTGGCCCGGACTTTACCTTCGAGAGCTTCTGGGAGCTGGCTCCTGCAAAAGGTCTATCAGCGGCAAGAACCTCTGAGTTATACAGTTTCTAAGCAAGAGATTTCCGTGGGGGTGGTGTGGCGAGGTGTGATTCCCCTGCGCCACAGGTGGAAAAGAAAAAAACAATTCAACTTTGTGTATTATGTATTGTTAGACAATTTAGAAAAACAGAGTGCTTCACCAGGATGTGAAAAGGGCAAGGGTTTGAACAATGCCGGCCGGAATTAGGTCAACTCCAGCTCCGGTGTTGCAAACCTCGTCAAATACAGCCATTCCACATACCGCTGCAGTGACATCAGTGTATAGGGCTGTGGTGACGGCCAGCCGGGGAGGTATTGCCCCACCATTGTTCTGGTAAATGGCTGGGTGTGTGAATTCCGTGAGTCGCCAAACTACCCCGCAGGTGTTTCCAAAAACGGGGTAGAGGGAGTTGAATAGCGGATTTGTGAGCTCCTTTGGGGAGGAAGACCCAAGTAAGCGTACAACGATCGGTGGACCTGGGTGAATGGGTGAGAAAACGGAACATGGATTGAGATAGGTGCTACATGTTCCTGGCCAGGGGCGTGTGGGGTTGAAGGGGGTGATACAGCTCTGAGGTATTGTTTCTTTCACTGACAAGGATTCTTGCGGGGTGTTGTGTTTGCTGTCAAAATTCTGATTCAGATTCTCCAGATTTTTCTCAGAGGTTGGGCTAGGAGGAGAACATGGTGATGATGATGAGGAATGCGAGGGAGGTGGGGAGCCTGACAAATTAAGAGTACATACATTGTGAAGTGGTTGCGGAAGTGCAGGAACTGTGGCAAAGGAGTCACTGGATATGTGTAGTAGTGGAGATTTGAGTGGTGATGGAATAGTGGCTATCGAACATCCGGGGGAGTGATGCAGAGGGGGTTTTGCTTTAGTGGGCCTGGAGACTAAACGAAAGATGTTCGTTTTGACAATGAAGCCATCAAAGTTCAGAACAATGAGTAGTTCAGAATTACTCATGTGGTATCTACCCAACGTAAATAGAACTGTAAAAAATAAGATAGACGGATTGACCTAGATGAGGAACAGTACTGCTTAATATTGAATTTATGAATATCACAGTCGGTTTCCCTACAGATGTTCTCCTCCACTTGCATAACCTTCCCTCCAGGCCCGCCACATTCAATACATATCGCATCTTCACCAGAGTAAATCCAGTGCAAAAATAAAAACTCGTGTGATATGTAAACCTTGCATCGACGGATACAAGCAAACTTTTGCCGAGAGTACAATGGAATGAATGCTCTGACAGTTTAATCCTTGTTGCATTTTCCACTCTTTATCGATAGTAATATCCAGCTGCAACAGTTAAGTTTAGTAGACAATGTAAAAAAAAATGAAAAAGAAAAAGGGGAAAAAAAAAAAAAACTCCCAAAAGAAAAAAGCCAAGTACGTGAGCATTGCACCCAGGCCAAATTGCAGGTTGCGATAACTCAGCAACAACATGGTGTTTGCTTCTCTTCATCACCCCCAGTTCCACGACAAAGGAGAAAAGGAGAACAAAAAAACGTCAAGGAAACATACCCGCAATGATGTTATCGCCGTGAGATCTCGTTCCTTTGTATGGGCTGAGCAAGATCCTCAGTTACATGAAACAAAAACACAGAGTCCCCTATGTCATTTCTAGAAACTCTCACGAAGCAATTTTGTTATTGTTGCAACGAAACGCCGCGAGGCCGCGAAAAACCCCAAAACGAAAAACTCCGTTGCCTGAACCAACAAACCCGAAAAAAAGGGAATAAATAACTAAATAAAAAAAAAACCCCAAGAGGCGATGGCGACGCACGACATCTGGACCGACAACAAGGCGAGACTGGAACAACACCCCAAAGTTAAAGATCACGTGGCTGTGCGTCCGACGGTGCTGTCGGATGAGATCCAGGTGAAAGCGTGGTTGTCGCACGTAGTTCCTCCGCTGGGCGCGCCCACAGGTGCCGCTGAAGCGACTGCGGAAAGAGCAAAGGAAGCCCTCAGATCTGGATCGTGCGCATCTCTTCCCAGAACATCCCGTTGTGCGTCGTTGCAGCAAGGCCGCGTAGCTCCCGTAGAGGAGGCAGCTCGCTTTGTGAGCCCAGTAAAGGACTTCGTCTTGGCGAGACAGTCTTTGTCTGTTGAGGAGGTACGCTTTTCTGAATTATTAAGTTCTATCATTTTTAAGACTTGAGTTAGGTTTTAGCTGAGAGCGGCAGATGCTTGAAGTGTGCTGATGCACCTTGTTCAAAGGGTTGCCCTACTGGAGTTGATATCAAGTTTGCCTGCCAGATTCTGGTTTCCTATTAACAGATTACTTTTTTTAGGGGTTTCATGCACGCAATTGCCAAAGAGGTTGAGTGGCACATGAAAGTATGTTTTAACCATTTCTAGGATTATTTCCATGCTGCTAAGATTATTCTTTCTGATAATCCTCTGGGTCTTACATGTGGTACTTTTTTTTGTTTAAGATTTCTCCATAAATAATATTTCTTTTCGCCAGGACTCCTATGCTCATCAGAGCACACATGCCGTAGCTGTTGCAATTTGCGTGATCGCCTTGGGGGAGCTATTGGTGTGCAATATTCTACATCCCTTCAGTAAGCTTAATACTACACAGAGATATCTCGCCTCCAGGAGTTTGCTTGTGACATTTTCCGCAAAATGGATGTGCCCCAAATTCGAAACCCTGCTCTTCCTGCACCTGAGAAGGTTGATCAACATGCCTTCTCAATGAAGTAACTGTGTTCAGATGCCAGCAGGTTATGCAAAAAAAATTGCCCTCATTGGGGCTGGACCAGCATCCCTTTCGTGTGCCACATTCTTGGCCAGACTTGGATACTCGGATATCACCATATTCGAAAAATCCCGCCAGCCTGGTATTCTTTTTCTTGGTCTCTTCTTCTACTCATTTCCTAAGGTGGCCAACCCCATTTGACAATTCCTGAATTTAGGTTAGTTTAGGATAGCATGTTTCCTGCTTTTTTTTTCTTAAATTCACTGAAAGGATTCCCTCAACGGTAACCCAGTATGAGGCCAAACTTGTTGGTGAATTGGGTGTAAAACTCGAGTTTGAAAAAGCACTTGGAACCAACTTCACACTTGATTCACTCAAGGAATCGGGATTTGCAGCCATTTTTATGGGTGTTGGACTTCCAAATGTGTGCACCCTTTTTTTCTTCTCACTGCTCTGATCTCTCTCAGGCTTTCACTCTCCCAATGTTTAACGAGCCTGCTAAGAATCTTCTTACTGCAAACGATTTCTTATATACTGTGTCGTGTGCTACAAGGCCACTAAACCCGGTACGTTTTCCCCTTTGCTCCTTCCTGTCTTAAGTAAATAGGCCAACTTACCTGCCTTACATGGACATGTTCTTGTACTTGGTGGTGGGGACGTTGCATATGATGTATCTAATACCGCTTTCCGCTGGTATACAGTTCCCTTTGCTCCAATTATTGCCCTCACACAAATAGTGGGGCTTCAAGAGTCACCATTGCTTTTCGCGAGGATCTTCCACACAAACCCTGCAGCGATTCGGAGTTTCATCATGGTGTTGGTCTGCACCACATTGAATGCCTCGCCAATGTTGTCCCTGCCAATGTTGTGCGTACTGAGGGATTGGTCTCTGAAGTTGTTCTGGAGCACAGAGATTGGACCCCTACAAATGGATTATTTATGCAAAAGGGACAAACATTAGCTGTGAAATGTGACTTCGTCATTGTTGCATTTGGAAGCACACCACCACCAAAATCCATTCTTGGAACACTTGCAGTTCTACCTCAGGGTTTCATCAAGATAGATCCGTCTTCAAATGCAACCTCGGTAAGATTACCGGAAATAACTACTGTTCTATTTTAACACAAAATACAGGTCGAAGGTGTGTTTGCTGGTGGAGATTGTGTTGGAAGTGTAAGCATAGTTCAAGCAGCAAATGATGGCAAGAACGCAGCTTGGAATATTCACAAATACTTGCAATTGACTTCCGGAGGTGTGTTACTACATTACACCTTGTGAATTAAAAAAACAAAGCTGTTGTTGATCAAGTACCTCGATTGCCTATGATCTCCACTGCCATTGACCTCGTTGACATTTCAACAACTGTCTGTGGAATACATTTCCGGAATCCCTTCGGTCTTTCCAGTGCCACACCCACAGGAAGCATAGGACAGATCAGGCGCGCATTTGAAATGGGATGGGGATTTGCTGTTACTAAAACTGCCTTGCCTGTTCCGGTATTCTTTAATCTCTTTTTCTTCTACTTTCACCTAGTTCACATTCGTTTTCAGTCAACAAATATATCTCCTCGTATAATAAGATCGCCAGCGTCTCGGATGTATGGACCCAATCAAGGTATCTCCCCCGTACTCTTTTTCCTGTGCTAAATACCTGTAGTTGGTTTCCAGAACATAGAGCTTCTCTCAGAGAAGACACTCCAGTACTGGGTGGAAGGCGTCAAGTTGTTAAAGAGGGAGTACCCTGACAAAGTTGTGATTTTTAATATCATGGCTCCTGCAGATAAAGGAGAATGGCAGGTTTGGAAAGAGACTTTCTCCTTAAATACTTACCGTAAACAGAAAATAGCTGCTGCAGCTGCAACATCCAACCCTGATGCACTTGAACTCAATCTCTCTTGCCCTCATGTTGGAAAGTCAGGATACGGAATGCTTGCAGGCCAAAGTGTAAGCACTAATACAGTATAGGTTTAATTTAATGTAAAACTGTTAGCCACAAATGGTCCATGATATTACAACCTGGGTTCGAGCTGCCGTACCACCCACACTTCCCGTTTTTGTGAAGCTCACACCAAATGTTACAAGTACCTTTCAACTCATTTTCGATACTTTCCACTGAATTTTCCTGCACAGGCATCGTCGAACTCGCACAAGCTGCCAAAGCAGGTGGTGCTGACGGTGTAACAGCAATTAACACCGTGAGAGCACTTTCTAACATTCAATCTAATGGTTTGTCTCTTACTTGTTCTTTCTAACACCCTCACTATGAACAAAAGGGCTCCCTTGGCCTGCAGTTGGGGCAGACAGGAATACTGCTTATGGTGGCTCTTCAGGAAACATGATTCGCCCAATGGCCCTTCAGGTTTTTACCACTAAAATTCCATTTTCTTGGGCGTTAATTTGGTTTCAGGCAATTTCTGACATAGCCAGGACTTTACCTGGATTCCCTATTCTTGGCGTCGGAGGATGTGATAGTGCAGAATCTGCCATGCAAATGTTCCACTGTGGTGCTAGTGCAATTCAAATTACCAGGTAAAAAAAGGGAAAACAATCACCAAACCAACAACAACCCAGTGCCATTCAAAATCAAGAATACACTATTATTGATGAACTGAACAACGGCATCAAGGTCAACTACTAAATCTATGCTACTCCACTCGGTACTAAATTTACAGTAGACTGCACTGTATATGAAGAGCCAGCCGAGGTTCGCTGCCTGGAAAGGACAGATCCCACCTCCATCTTATGTACCAGCAACACGGGTGTGCCCTGAAGTTACTTTCCTGGTACAAACTAATTCGTCTGCAGGAAGCAACCAGCACACCGGTTCCGTCTCTCGCCAGTGTAGTTGGTGTCACCCTCCCTCACATCATGGTTGTCCCACAGCTCGAACTTGAAGCCCAGGTCCATGCTGTCATAGACTATTCCAGTTGCCTGCAGTGTGGCAAATGCTGTGCGTAATTTATTTACTATGTACAAATCAACCAACAAAACTTTGCAGATATGTCATGCAATGACACCGGTTACGTTGCCATCAAGTTTGACGAGACACATTACCCTGTTGTAACCGATGTAAGCACCCGCCCACTCCCCTCCCTCTACCGCACGCTAATTGGTTCCCAATGCAGGACTGCATGGGCTGCGGCCTCTGCCAAAGCGTGTGCCCAGCCGATTGTATCACCTACGAGCGCAAGAGCATCCCACACAAACCCTGCCGCGGCATCCCCGACCCGGCCATGCCTCTCCCCTTCGATTCTCACTAAAATGTCTCATCGTAAAACAAAACTTTTCATCCCAAAAAAAAAAACCCTGCCTTCATTTGACAATGAACCGAACTACTGGGTGTTTGTTTCTTGTGGCTGTTCTGGTGACACTGTGCACGGCTGCAGACTACTCTGCGTCTGTTCCAGTTTGTCCGACGACGACTTCCTTGTCGGCATTCATACTTGACGACGGGAGCGGTATGAGTAGTCACAACAACAACATCAACGCCTTGTGGTGTTCGGATCGAAACTGAACTTGTGTATAATAAAAAGGCAAAGCAGTACAGCAGACCAACGTGACACTGTGCCACGACGACAACGGGATACAGGTCGAATTCGGCTGCGTCGACGACAACCCACGGAACCCTTACACGGAATGCAACGACCCTCTGTACGAGTACAGCGTGGTGGAGATGTTCGTGGCACCTGCCTCGGACGCCTCCGCGGCCCCGTATGTCTACGTTGAGCTGGAAGTGTCCCCGAATGGAGTTCTGTTTGTAGCCAACATAACCAACACCAACGGCGACTGCAGCGGCATATCAGGTACAGTGCCTTTGGTCTGTGTTGGTGGTATCTGGCAACTGCCTCGCTCTTATTCTTCACTCCAGATGTTTTGCTACCTTGCTCTACAAGTGGGTTAGAATGGAGTGCCACCAGAGATGATGCCAATGACCGGTGGTCGGCGTCTCTCTACGTTCCTTTCTCCCTGTGGCCAGGAAAGTCCTCTGCTGATACGTGGCTTGCCAACTTCTTCAGGATTGGTACCTTCGCCTGTGCCCTCTGGTACTTCATCTAACTGTGCAACCAAACACAACACAAGATACACCAAAGGGAATGTCCAAGGAATATAGCTGCTGGTCACCAACAATGGCAAGTCCTGCATGTTTCCACAGGCCAAAGTATTTTGGTTCTCTAGAATTGTTGCAATAGAAAACTTCTTTTGAATTTCTTTTTTTTTAAATGATGGATACACAAATGTACATTTCATTCATCAACTTTGCCGTGTGTGTAACTGTTGTCTCTTCCACCGTTAAATAAGGCGTGCATGAATGCCTCAACGACTTCCTCCTCATTCACTTGGTATGAATTCCAGTGAGCTTGGGCTGCAGCTACTACTTCAGCTTTATTACTCTTGCACCTCAACTTGAAAGCCTTCTTGTACTTCAGAAGTGCAGTAACATCAAGCTTTCCCAAGTCTACAACTCCGGGGGATTTGAATGCTGATGCCATAGGCTGCTGTAACTGTGAGGGTGTAACTTGAATTGAAGATACTGGTAGTGGCGGTACAGTCATGCCTTGTTCTGGGGGTAATTGTGGTTGTGGCTGTTGCAAAGGTAGTTGCGTTTGTTGTGCTTGTGAGAGAATGGGCTCAGTTAGGCCGTTAGGGGGTACACGACTGGATTGAAATGCGGGATGCTGATCTCCTTCACTAATGGCCTTTTCAGCTTCAAGGTCAGTTGGTGGTCGTTTATGTTGATGTTTGCGATGGAGATGTGCCTTTTTGTTGTTGATGCCATTGGCTGGTTGTTGAGCTTGCGGTGATTGCTGAGTCTGAAGTGGTGGTTGGGGCTGTGGTGCCTGTTGCGGTAAAATGGTCTGTTGGGGTTGTTGTGCTGGGGGGGTCAGTTGTGGCGTAATTGGTTGTGGGTGAATAACTTGTTGCTGGATCGATGTCTGTGGTACAAGTGCTGGTTGCGGTGCTCCTTGAGTCTGTGGTTGTGGAACAGAGTCTGTGTTTTCCAAAGGATATTCTGTGAATTCCACTTCTTGCGCATCTTGCTTCAGAGATTTCTTTCGAGCAACAGTACTTCTCCTCTAGAGATGGCTAATAAATAGAATGCAAGAGGTAATGGACCAACCTTTGGTTGCGGCTGAGAAGGAACCCGTCTGTTCTGCACATTGCTGTTCATTCCACCAGAAATCTGTGGCTAAATGGATGTATAAGAAAGACAAGTGGCTATCCAATAGTTGCATACAGGCATTCCTCCTCGGACTAAGCTGTTCACTGAGGTACTGAAGGCACCGTTGAGAGGCGAAGTACTAATAGAATCGTACTCAGATACTACTGGTGAAGAAGGTGCATTCGGTTTTTTTTGCCCAAAAGCCTCCCCACTCTGGTTTGCAGGAGGTGAGGCAATGGTGCTTGCTTTTTGTGGGGGTGGGGGAGGAGTGAGACCTAAAATGCCCTCTGCAGCTACATTAACGGAGGCATTTTGACGAGGTTTGGGTGGCTCGTTTGTGGTACTGTAGTTGGAACTTGCAGCAACTGCTGCTGCTGCTGCAGCGGTCAAAGTAGCAGATGGAACGGTGGTGAGATGGGGCGAGAGAGGGTGGTGTGATGCTGAATTTGGGAATGGTGGGTTACTTGAGGTACGAGGGCCGGGCTGCGGACCAGATGAATTTGGCCGGAACATAGTATTAGAACCGGTGCCTGAAGGCAATTGGAGCATCAAAGAGGGTAGAGTTGGTGAAGGTGTCACAGTGGGTTGTGGTAGTGACAGAGACGGAGGTGCAAGTGCTATAGCCGGGTGTGGTGTAGGTGGTGTGCCAGGAGCTACGTTTACAGAGTGCACCGGGTCACGCACGGGAGGAGGGGGAAGTGAAACTTGTTGTGGTTGCGATGGTTGTTTGTGCTGTTGCTGGTGTTTGCCGTGATCGCTGGGAGCAGCGCCGCCCGACGGTAGGGGCAGCGAGGAAATTGGCGCAGTAGGCGGGGGTGGAACGGTGAGAGTTTGTTGCGAATTCGAGGAGGCAGTACCGACGGAAGCAACGGTGGTGTTGGGCTGCGCATCAGGGTTGAAATTGCCGAAGAGCTGAAGTTGGATGTTGTGCGGAATGGGGGGAGGCGGAGACGTTGTTGTGCAACCGGGAGCGACAACAACGGAACCACCCGTAGGCACACCCGACACAGCACCAACACCAACACCACTACCGCACGTTGTCATTGCCCGCAATAAATAAAACGATGTGAGGAGAGATCTGACCTGTGGCTCTTTTTTTTTTTTTTTTGACTCGTTCGACGATCATCGGTGCAATTTGATTGTTTGACATGTCGACCGGTGTTTAGTGTCAAACGCGACGTGGGTTTCGGCCTTTTGCTAATTTCATCTCTCTTCGATCCAGCTGCCGACCAACAAAATGCTGCCCAGTTCAATGCCAACCGTAAAAAGAAAGCCAAGAAGCCTCCCACAATTGCAACCACTACCTCTCCCCCGCAACCATCAACAACTGCTGCCCCGGAAGTAATTCCTTCTGTGCCAAATTCCGTATCTGTAGATGTTCCAAAACCAGTGTCAAATGAGACTGCGACTGGCACACCACCATCCACATCTAGTGACCAAGTGCGTGATTGGAATGCTTGGTCTTTTTCTTATTCACTGACATGAATATTAACCAGACTGCTAACTATAATACTTCTGACTACAACTACGACAAGGTATTCATCCCCATTATTCCGACAATTCCCGTCACAAACACAAAACAAAAAGCTATTGCAAAGGTTAGTTGATAAAATGTCCGCTTCTGGCCGTGAACTCGGGCCACACAAGAATTCTATTGTGATACACCCTCCGATGTTACTTAGAGACGGCTGGAAAACCAGTTGGGCGAATTTCGCGGAATTCTGTGCCACGTTTGTTCTCTCCCTACTTCCTAAACAACCCAACCATTACACTCCCCCTACAAAAAGGTTTAATCGGCCAGAGTCACATGTACTCAAGTTTGTAGAGAACGAACTTAGTGTTCTGGTTTCTATTAATGGGAGCCACCACCTGGCTCTGCGCGGAAGATTTAAGATCAGAAGTGTCGAAGCTACTATGAAAAAATACATTGGTTGCTCCATGGCCCTTCATGCAGTTACTAACATCCTCTAAAACAGTCGAATATGTCAGATGTAAGACCTGTAATAGTGTAAATACTACATTGAAGAAAGTACACAAGCTACAACAACTGACCTGCTGTGACTGTGGATCACTTCGCACTGTTGCTCCAATTGTTTCAAGTTCTGTTAAAAAACCACCACCACAAGCACAACCCACCAGCAATGACTGAGGAGGCTCCACAAAAAAACAAACCAAAACATACCGTTTCCTATTCCACTACCAGCACCAAACAAACAATATTGTCCACTAGTACTTGTAAATGAAGAAAAAAGAAAGTCAAAACACAACCCACCTCAAGATTGTGTTATTCTCTCATCATTTGATAAACAGGTTTTCGTTTGCAATTCCTGTTTCGGAATCTCTCTCTCTCTCTCTCTCAGCAGACCATGGGCCCTGGATCTCCCTCAATTGCAGCCACAGACGCAATCCCAACTGCAAAGAACAGCATGATCCCATAATTGATGGTCCTGTACCCAATGCCGTGGAGCCATTCGTCGTCATCGCCGTGGCTGTGCACCGGAATCATCACGGCGGCCTCGTGCGTGTGGTCCAGGTGCTCGTGCGAATGCACGTGGTCGTGCGGGTGTGCATGCGCGTACTCCCTGGCCTCCTTTTTGCCGTCAGATGCCTCCCCGTCCGGTATTATGGGATTCTGGTCGCCAACTCCTCCCCCCGCAGCTGCTCCTGCCCCTGCTCCCGCGCCCCACTGCTCGTGGTCCTTCTCGTCGCCGGGGATGTGCTCGTGCTCGATGGCGTGGTGGTGCAGGTGGTGGTGCTCGTGCTGCCTCAGGGCCTCGAGGTGCGGGTCGGCCTCGCCGCCGTGCGCGTGGCTGTGGTCCGCCTCGAACGCCTCGTGCATGAGCTCGCAGGCCCCGATGAACAGGAAGGTGCCCGCCGCGATGGCCGACAGCACGCCGGTCGATATGTACCCCGCTCGGCTTCCCTCGAGCTCCGCGTAGAGCGCAGTGCCGATCGCGATGCTGCTGGGAGTGACTGTGAAGTACGTGCACAAGAGTATAATCTAGTGGGCAGGTAAAAAAAAGGCGTGTAGGGGGTGGCAAGGTTTCGATTGTGGGAGGGATTGGGGGCCAACCTGGACTTTTTTCGATATAGCTAGGGAATCGTAGAGCACTACAAGAGCACCGGCATGAGCCCATTCATGGCACATGCAGGCCAAAGCAATTCCCATGAGATCATCGAAGGATTCGCTCATGCCCAGTGCAAGGCCGGTAACAAAGGCATGTATGGCCATCCCAAGGGTCAGCACCACGGCTTTGGCGTAGCGCTGCTTCCAGGCACCTGGTAATTGTGTGGTTGGTGTCCCGTCACTTGGGTTTTCACTGTTTATTGAAGTGCCACTTGGATGAGAAGATTGCTCATGGGACAAGTGATGTTCATGTGTAGGTGTTAGCACCTAATTGGGTTGAGGTTTATGAAGAACCACATTTTTTTTGGGAGGACAATAGTACAAATTGATGAGCCAAGAGTTCGTGGGTAAAATTATGAATATGATAATATATAAATATATCAACCAATTACGGATGTGTCATTGAAAGTATTTTGCACAAACATAACAGAACAGAACATATTAGGAATGCCACTGAACAAACGAACCTTATCCAAAAAAGCTAGGAGGCAGAAGCCCAGAAGGACCAGGAAATACGGCAAGGGGAACCCATGGAGACCGCCCAAACACCCCTCGAGGTACCGCACCGCGTCCGGCTGCATGTGGCACAGCCCGACGCCCAGGAACACGCCCGCGGCCGCGGCGGAGCACCCCGCCATCGCCCGCTTCACCCGCCGCTCCACCACCGCCTTGTAGCCCTCGGCTGCTGCTGGGGCTGAGGGGGGCGCCGCGCCGCCGCCCTTGGGCGAGCCGGAGTCGCCAGACAGCAAGGGGGTCGCGGGGCTGGGCCTGGGGGCGCGGGCAGCGAGTTTGCGGAGGACAATGGGGATGAGGGTGCCAAGGATGGTCTCGGCTGCGAGGATGATGGCGCAGATTGCCTTGGCTACCACCAGCGAATCGACCATTTGCGTGTTTTTTTTTTTTTGTTTGTTTTTTTCGGTGGGTGAGAAACACAAGTCGAAGAAAGGCCATCATCACGCAAATCAAGTGAATGCAAGGCCAATTTGGGTTTAGAAGCCCAAGGTTACGCTTTGTGTATTTCCTGAAACACAGGAAGCTGGACGCACCTGCATCAACCAGCACAAGTGCTGCAGGGGTCAGCACTGGCCGTTGTAGTAGTCTTGTGTTTTGCAGATCTGAGTGAAAAGAAAACATCATTGTCGAATTGTAGTCAACAACCGGAAGCCAAAGCATGCGGGACAGACGCCAAAAACCCAGTGAGGAACCCATCGCCCACACCCGACGAACCTGCCACCACCACACCCATCGGGCCAGTAGCCACACACGCTCGTGTCACCCCACCACACGCGCCCTCGTGGCCGTAGTCGCGCCTCCGCGGCTGTCGGGACAGCCGGCGCCACGCATGTCGTCACCTCGTCGACTTTGACTTACCGCCGCACCACCCCACTCCACTGTGCAGATTTTTTCGCGAGCAGGTGTCAAGACAAATCTGATGTTTGGCACGTGGGGTAAGCAGGCCTTGTCATTGTGCTCCTTCCTTTATCTTCAGGGTTTCAGGAGGAGCCCGTGTTTTGTGCTGTTGGGGAGAGATTTGAAATACACGTGAGCAGGTGGGAGTCTAACTGTTGCAGTAGTGGTACCTATTCTGTGTGGCCAATATTACGCAGGGAATGCTCCTTCAACAGGACACAGCAAAACTAGAAAGACACAGATTAATGCAAGGTTAATAAGGTGAGAGATGAAACAAAACTCAATGTCTTACAGTTTCAGGCAGTACATGTGTTCTGGGCAAGCACAACAGATGCCAACACTGCTGGCTCCCGACACGGAATTCTACTTCTTCCTTTCAGTCTCCACCATCATTAGGATCAGGATTCAAAGACAAACACAAACAAACGCACCAAAATGGGAAAAAACAAAGTGTTCTCTTAATTTCTCTCATTGCTTGTTTACTTCTTCACAACAAGAAAGAGAAAAAAAAAAAAAAAGGCAGGACACCACACACAGATAGGGAGAGGTTTGAGAGTGAAGAGCCACACCCACCCAGCGCGCCATGATGAAAAGAAGAATAAAAGCAAAAAAAAAAAACAGCGAAAAAAAATTTAGGGCACTAGTGAAGGGTGGGGAAGGAGGGAGATTGGAGAGCGAGGGAAGCCGGCTCTTCACTGCTCAAGCGGGGCACCAGGCCCCATGGCTGGATCTGCACGCACAACCCCCCACGGTGGGCACCCACTCCAGAAGTTTGTGTGGCTGCTGTTTATTGCCGCAGTGCTTTTTTTTATTTTTATTTTTGTCCTTTTCCAAAAGCACTTCATGTCTCGTCTTGTGGTTGGTGTGTAAGTGACTGGTTGCGGTGGTGTGGGGTCGTAGTTGCTTTGTGGCGCATTTCTGGACAACACGTAGGCAGTGGGACCGGAGGGTAGTTGGCACCCAGTTGTGGTTGTGATTGTGGTTGTGGTGGGTACTGGTGGAAATGCATGGTCTCATATGGCATGCTGGGTATGTTGTATTGCGGCTGGTAAGGGAACATAATAGGGTTGCTGCTGCTGTTGTTGTTGTGATTGTGGATAAGGAGGATGTGGTGGATATGTCTGGTTCGGAATCCCTTGTGTGGGGTACTGTGCAGGGGATGTTGTGGTACGACCACTTGCTGAGCCTGTGACACTTTGGTTACTGGGAACGAGTGCTGCAGATGAAGTGCTTGGGGGGGGTGCTGTTGTCGGTGCACAGCCGTAAGGCACTTGCTGAAGATGGGGGCCGAGACTGGCTTACTTCGTAAATAAGAACCACTTGTACACTCAGAGGGCGGTATTTTGGCTTCCCAGTCTTTCCAAATCCCCCCCCGCTGGACAGAGGTCGTCAAGGTGATCCTCTCGATTGCAGAGAGGGAGGAGAGGGAGTCGCAGTGTCTTGTACAGGTTGATTGGAGGAAGGACGCCACCGGCTCGGTTGGTTTTGGTTGGTTTGGTGGCGCATGTCGTGCACCCATACGAACGAACCCGACGCCATTTGGACAAAAAAAAATTTTGGTGTGACTTTTTCTGTCTTCAGGAAGAATGATGGAACTGAGGGGGGTAGAGAACAGGGAGCTGTTGTTGCATCAATTGCTGCTGCATCGCCAGCTGCTGCTGTTGGGTAGCTTGGTTGTGTTGTTGCACCATTTGCGCTTGTTGCATTAGCTGTTGCCGGGTGAGCTGCTGTTGCTCCGGGTGCTGGGAGACTTGCTGAGACCCCAGTTGGCGTTGTTGTAGTGCCAGCTGTTGTGCCATTTGTTGCTGTTGCTGCTGGAGTTGCCGCTGCTGCAGGGCTAGTTGTTGTTGCTCTTGAAGTTGCTGCTGGGCAAACTGCTGCTGTGCCATTTGTTGTTGCATCTGCTGTTGCGCTTGGTGTTGAGGAACAAGTTGCATATAAGGTTGAGTGGTGTTGCATTGTTGGGCAAATTGCGGTTGTTGGGTGTTGTTCTGCTGTGGGGTTGAATACTGCAATGGTGACATCTGTTGAGAATTATATGGTGGAGGTTGTTGTGAGTTAAACTGCGGTGGCCATGCACTGGGCGGGGCTTGTTGCTGCACTTGGGGTAGAGGTGGGTACAATGCATCAGGCGAACTGGATGGAGAGGGAGAATGATTCCCGTAGGTAGGGGGTGAGTTGGTGGGTGGGTCGCCATACACGAAAGTGGTTGAAGGTTGGGTCTTGGGAGGGATGGGAAGTGTTATTACAGGCATTGGGGGCGCAGTTGGAGTGATTTGAGAAGTGTGATGTTGAGGTAGAAGAGGGAGAGAAGGTGAATTTTGTGGACTCATGGATACCTGCCGGTGAAGGGTAGGGGATGGAACAGGGCTCTCAACAGGAGCCGATGGAAGTGGTGTTGTGCTTGTGGTGGGAAGTTGAGGCAATGGAAGAGGTTTTGCATCTCCGAAGATTCTAGCAAACTCTGCGCTCTGTTGAACGGTTTAATATTGAGACCATCCATCTTCTGTCTTACCTTGGGGATGGATTTTGGGGGGTTATCTTCACTCCTGGTGAATCTTATCTCACAGATCGGGCACTTATCAGGGGATCTTATGTGATAAGAGACTTTTTATTAAATACAGAAACTTACACAAGGAAGGTTTGGTCACCAACGCCAGCAGAACCTTCCACAATGGTAGAAAGCACCCTGCATGCGATTAGGTGTAACGAAGTTGGTTGGAATGAAGAACTTGATGCAACTGGAGCAGAAAACGTGTTTGCATCCATTAAGCTTAACATTGGGAAGATTAATGAGGCATATCCAGCAGAAATCACTGTTCCAGGTAAGTTGTTATCTTTACTCTAGGTTTGAAACTACCTTTGGTTTTGCAATTTCTAGCAGGAATTTTGTATGGTTTAAATGTTAAGTAATCAATTTTTTTGGGAATGACCAACCTTTCTTTTTGCTGAAGAGGTGGCATATTGCAGTGCGTTTACTTTCGTGAGGAAGAAACTCGATGGCATTGCCTACGAATTAAATTACTACCCAACCTCAACATGGTATCTGAAGTCATTTGGGAGGAAAGTACTTGAGCAATCATCTGCAGTTTTTCAAGAAAGTCACGCTGTTCTTCCTCGATTAGACGAGGATAAGAGAATTGGTGTGCCCCATTCCATGTTGGTTTGTAGCCAATGGATAAGGCGTATTTGAAGTTTTCTTCTACTCTGGAAACGGTCACTATTTTACTTTATTTTTTAGTTCTCATCACACCTTGTTAAAAGACTATCAGCCGTACTGGGTGCATTGATTTTTGTTGTTGTTCGATGTACTTTTGCATGGCAAATCTATTTTCAGCAAGTGAGTAGGTAAGACTTTTCTGAAGGCTACCTGTTCTTGTGTACAATATGCTGGAGGTTCTCCAGGTCGTTGTTGTGGGAAGTAAGCCTCACAAGGGGAGAGCTTATGGATATGTTGATGCAATTCATTGTACATCTCAATGGCACTTTCTCGGAATGAAGCAGACTTGAGATGTGTGATTATAAATCTATCGTATATCTCTTGTTTATCCCTTATGTTGGTGGCAATAAGACACGCCAGCATGTCAAATGCAGACTCGCGACACCTAGACGCCATTAACGGGCATGAAATAGGCAAATTCTGTTAACCTGAGGAATTGTTCTTTATTGTACAACTTGCCAAATCGGTATGTGGAAAGGAAAAAATCCAATCTAGGAAAATGAGAAGTGAATCATGTTTCACCATAGGATACTAACGCTTGTGCTACAGCCAAAGTATGTGGCTTCAGGATTGTTCCAAGAATTTGTCCCATGCGCAATTTCTCTCCAAATCTTTCACTCTGTTTGCAACGATACAATTTGGGAAGGGTGGCTACCTTGCCAATACCTCCCTGAAGAGGATGCTCCAAACGTAGTCAGAGAAGAGTAATCCTGGAACAAAGTATTATTGTTGGTTATCAACAGGGGTTCAGGGTTCTACCATGCTGCTCCCGAACCGTAAGTTGCCTCTGACAGATGTCTCCAATAAGATCCTGTTTTCTAATGGTAAAAAGAAAAAAAGGGAAAGGAAAAAGAAGTCTACCTTTAGTTTGCCCATCTGCAGCTTAAAAATTTCTTCTCCATCAATAATGTATGGTGGGAGGCCTTCCCTCCGGATTTTTTTCACTTGATCCTTGTGGGGAATGGCAACACACTGGAGTTATTTGTGACTGATTCTATCTAGAGAAAAACGGGTACCTTCACTTCACTGTAGAGGTTGAGCAGGTTCTCGTTTTCTGGATTGGAGAAGAATTGGGCAGTAGCCTGGGAGTTCTAGGTAAGTGGTAGGGAAAAAAAGAGGCGAAAAGGAACCTGCTCAACATCGAAGCATTCATCAAGCCCACATTTATTGTAAATCAAAATGAGCGCTGGGGAAATAGCACTATCCACACTCTTTTAAGGTGGCTTCAGTAAGGTAGGCATGTAAGTGGTTATGTTGTACCTCCACAGAGTTATGAACAAGTTTGGCAACACGTTGTAGGTACGATGCATTTGCAAAGGATTCGTTCCAAACGAAAATAACAATGTTTGTCATGACAAAGGCAAGTCTTGCAAGGTTCTCGGATACAGCTCGCCTTCGTCTATATATTTTTGTGGGATTTTCTTATTAGATTTAGGACTCACTTTTCTTGGTACTCTGTAATTGAAAGTTTATCCAGTAGTTCACCAAAGGTTTCGTTCAACCACTGAAGTTGGTAAACGTAAGTTCGAAAAAAGGTGCATATTACCTTGGGGAGTCTGCCCCCATTTTCACCCTCGAAGTCCAAGAAACGGACTTTACTCTCAACTGGTGTCCAGGCTGCGTCAAAGTAGTGTACATTGGCTGTTGTTGGTTCACTTTGTTGTGGTCCAGCAACATCCGGTTTGCTACAATATGTTGGCAATAGTTAATGAAGTCGGCGAATATTGGTATACCATTCACTCTCCCCTAGTAGCTCAGAAATAAGAGTAGATTTTCCAACATGTGTATCTCCACATACAGCAATGACCTTTAAAATGTTAGAAACCTCTCCGTAAGTTACGAGCCACCTTTGACACGTGGGTTTTTGAGGAGCTAGACAACAATGGGAAGAAGTTGGATTCTGTCAAAACTAGCTTAAAATCATCATCCAGATGAGCTATCTCATTGGCTAATTCCGCTGAGCGATTTGCCGGTTGCTCACTAATTCTTTCCAGTTGCACAACAAGGGGTAAAAGTTTTGATTCGAGCTGTTTTTCACCATGCCAAGGTAAGAAAAGTATGTAGCAAATATGTGAACCTCAGTGGCGTGCTTTGCAAATTCTGCCGAAGTCCCTGAAGAGCATGCTTTGAACCAAACAATATTTCTCAGCACTGTCCAAACAGCAGATTCTAATTCCGCGCGTTGTTGCTGTAAGGAGTCCATCTGCTGCTGCCTTACATGCTGTTGCACAGCTTGAATGTTGTCAATAGGCTGGGCAGTGTTTGGCTGAGGAACAAGAAGTGTGGGAGGGATAAGGAGTGAATTTGATTGCCCTCTAGTAAGGTCATGATATTGCTGTGACAACGCCGCAATTCTTTCGTGCAGAAGCTCAATTTCTTGATGTATACCTGGAGTCACCATGAAAAACAAAACAAAAAAAAAAAAAAAACAAAGCATCCACTCAAAAAACAAGCCCACGTACACACAGAAAAAAAAATTTTTTTTTTTTGATCCAGATTCCCACTCACTTTGCAGCAGAGCTACAGCGTACACGTTCGGATCTCCACTAACAGGAGGTATCATTGAAAACTGCAAGGTGCCGGTTGCAGCAGACGACGCGGAACTGGTAGATGCCATCTACGGTCACACCTCACCAACAACCCAGCGTTTGTCAGGTTTTTGCTTTATTTTGATTTTTTTGGCACCTGGATCTTGTCGTTAGGGGTTCTTTTCAGTCCCCATCTTTCCCCACGAATCGCGATCGAGGGGCCGAGTTCGCGGTTCTTCGAACGGGAACAATTCAACAGATCCGGGTCAGAGGATAACAGAGGGGAGGGAGTGTCACAGTGTGAGTGACAAAGACTGATGGGGAAGGGCATGTGTTGACAAAGAAACTATCGTGGGAAAGTTTGAGACGAGGGAGATTGTGTCGAGAGAGGAAAGAGGGTGCTGCAATCAGGGAGGGCCAGGATGGGGTACTTCGTGTGTAACGTGAGAGCTGAATGAGATAGTTGTTGCTGGCTCCTCATTTAGAATCAATCCCGTCGTGCCACACCTGTGAGGCGCGGGACAGGTTTTTTTTTCCTCTTCTTGAACACTGTGCGCAAAGCTCCCCACAACGTCTTTTTTTAACAGCCCGCCGGCCTGAATTCTCATCACAAGCTTGTAACCGAGTTTTTTTGAACCGAAAAAAAGCCAAAAGTTAGACCAACGTGGGGTATAGTGCAAGGAATTAGGTGGTGCACATCAACTGATTTCAAAGTGGTTCCGCACAAATGGATTTCCCGCTTCAAGGTGTGTTTTTGTTTTGTTCCCCCACAGGCGTCGGTCGCGCGCCGTTTTCCGCCGAAAAAAAAAAAATAAACGGTGTCGTAACCGACGTATCTCGCATTTATTTCATTACTCACGTTCGAGATAAGTGTTGTGGAAAGTGTGCTGATTTTTTTTTTTCCGCAGGTAATGGGAACCGAAATGATACCTCAGCTTTCTTTCAAGTACCTACGAATAACATGTTACTGCTAGGAATTTTTTTTTTTTTTTTTTTGACAAATGATCACCTCTTATTAATATCAATTAGGGCACACCACCCAGTAAACGGAGACACACAAGGATGGTTTCATATTCACCACCCCAGAACGAGTCTGACGCATCTATGCCACAAACACAACCTCCTCCTCCTTCGGCTCTCTCATCCCAGTGTGTACTTACAGAGCAACAGTTCCAACTGCTTCAACAGTTACAACACCAGCAACCCACCTCACAGTCTCAACAACACCAACTTCAAATACTGCAACAGCACTTGCAACTCCACTTGCAGTCTCAACAACCATCGCAATCCACACCATCCCAACAACCCCCAACGCAACCACAACAGCAAAACAAATCTCCTTCCACTGCAGTTTCCACAAGTACAACTTCCTCTGAAAGTCGTGAAAACCCAGATGTTCTCAGAAGCTTGATTCTGAGTCAACCATGCTGCATTGCTCCTTCACCACCCACAGTGACTTTGTCAACTTCCAAAGTAAGGTAACGTATTGTATCGCTTTGCTCTCATATTGCGGTTCATTAGGTTTTCAAATTTCGGGTCTTTCAGATGTATATCACAATTCATCCCGAGTGGGCAAAAAGATATACCGAGGACGAAATTATGAGAGCTGGGTTGAGCGCCAAAACCCGAAAGGAGGATGATCCTACTGTTGGTACTTAAGTTTGTATCACTGCATTATATTCATGCCTACAGATCTTCCATCGTGCCACTGCTCGGCTGGTAAGAGAGTTGTCGAAATTGGAATCAGTTCAAGGGAAATATTTGGTCCCACGAGAACTTCAGAAGGATTTTTAAAGTTCACTTTCGACACCTGTAAGACTAATTGTTCATCTTCCAGGTTGTGTTCTAAACATGTAACAAGTCTCTAACCTACTACAGAGACCACCTCAAAAGCCGTGTTATTCTTGTAATAGACGAGCTCCCCCATACCCAAGCTTTGACCTCACCACCATTTATAATCTACGCCAGAGAAAAGCAAAAAAAGAAAGGTTTTTACCTTTCTGCAGCTTTGTACTGACTGATCGTTGACAGACATTGTGAACGCTGTACTTCACACTGAAGCAACACCACAACCGGACCAAGCTTGGTGGAAGCTTATGGAAAGTGCTGACACAGGAAAGAAGATAGTACCGGACACGACTTTTGCAGCCCGTAATTTTTTCCTATCTTTATTTTCCACATTAAAACTTTTTCCCAGAAAGCAAAGTTGTCATAAGACTTTTCAGTACCACATTAACCTGGCTAGAAATGGAGGATTTAACCCAACATTTCTTGCCTCTTATGAAGAGACTTACTGGCTTCATCGATTTCCGATGCAAAACCTTTCCTGGTACTTTACGGAAATAGACCAATTTAAACTAACTTTTTTGAAAGGTTTTGTTGTCTCTTTTTCCTACTTTGATACAATTGAAAATGCCAATGCCAGCAGTGCTGTCATTGCCCGCTACATAAACAATGAAGAGGGGTACAACAATCCCTACAACTGTAATCTGTCTGAAAATGGTGTTGCTGTGATGTTGGCTGTCTGCACAAGCTATTAGGTTCCCACTCCTATGAACAAATATAAAATAAACCCACTTTTTGTTGTGAATTTGTCCCCCATCATATTCTTTGCTTTCGCTTCTTTCAAGACATACAACTAGGGTGACGATTTCTTCTTGCATAACAGCTCACAAGAGCCCAAATTCCGTGGTTGATGATTTCAGTCTCGGCCGCAGAGAGGTCCCACAAGTGGGTTCGTGTTCCTGAACTCAAAACGAGGGCCAGGTCCGGCCCGTACGCGCGGTGTTTGCTCTCAATCGGCACAGCGATCCTGAGGGGTCCGGGTCGTGGGGAAGAAGTTGGCCATTTGTTGGTATTTGCTTCGAGTTGTACTTCGTCATCCGACGAGGCGTCGGAAGGTTCCAGCGGAAAGACTGTCACAGTGACATTGATGTAGTCGTTGACAATGAAAAGGAAGCTGTTCGGGAATTCCGGTGCCGTGAAAAAGTCCTGCATGTAGGTGGATGGCAGCGAAATTTCCCTTAGACGAGAGAGTGTTGGGCCCAAAACGTCATTGACCGTGACTTTGCCCCTCAAGTAAGATATCACTTGCAGAGACTCGCCAATAACTAGTGAATTGAACTCGTGTACCGCCCCGGTCCCAGGCAGGACCTTACACATAGAGACGGGGTCGCCGCTGCTGTCAGTACTTGCAGTTGCATCGGACTTGGACGTGACGTCATCAGAGGCGGAGGCAGTTGCGGAAGTGTCATTCACCAGGCACATTTTCCTCAGGTCGAAAACAATTACGCACTGGCCCATGGCGGAGTCGCTAAATGTCTGCCTGCGCACGTCGTCCTCGCCACCCCATAAGTTGTACATGACCACCGCCACCAATATAAGCCTGCGGCCGACGTGCCCGACGGCAGCACTGTCCACCCACCTGCAAGAGAACCTGGGGTCTGGGCACACGCACGCCTGCGAGATTCCGAGAACGGCCGTGTCGACCGCCCCGACGTGGATTTTGTCGCAGCGAGGGGCCAGGGCCACAAGGGCGTCGGTGTCCTCGTGCCACGTGATAGCCTCGTACCCAACCGAGCTGTACATCGCCACGTGCGCGAGTGTGCCGAGATACGCAGAGAGGACTTCAGTGGGAGGAGGTGGTGGTGGTTGCGGTGGTGGTAGCACTAGTAGTAGCTCTGATGATGATGATGAGGGTGATGGTGATGGAGACGAAGATAACGAGGGGGGTTTGGGAGTTTGCTGCGGTGTGGGGGCCTGGGACCAGACCTTGAGGTAGAGGTCGTAGGAGCCGGGGGCGCGGTAGCAGCGGAGGACGCAGGCGAGGGCGCGGCGGCGGGAGGCCTCGGGGCCGGTGACGCAGAGGCAGGCGCAGGAGGCGTGGGCGCCCGGGGGCACCGCGTCCTTGGGGACCGAGAGCAGCAGCGACGCGCTGAGGCGCAGGACGTCGGGGTCGCGGGCGTCGGCCACGCCCGCCGCCGTGCAGCGGGGCGTCGGAACAGCGTCGGCGACCGCGACCGCCGACCGCGGCCACGCGTGCGCCGGCCGCGGCAGCAGCAGGAGGTAGCGCCAGATGAGCGCGAGCGTCCGCAGGTCCACGGCGCACCGCGCGGGGCTCGCGGCCCCCAGCCGCGGGTGCGAGGCGCAGGCCAGCGCCACCATGCGGCTGCTCGCCCGGTGCCTGAACTCGTTCCTGGGCGCCACAGCGCGCCTGTAGGCCTCGGCCAGCGACGACGCGTACTCGTACGTGGCGCTCACCCCGGGCACCAGTACCGAGTCTACGATGCTATCTGCAACGGTCGCCGTTTTCCCCACTGCGCCTCCCATTCCGTAGTGAGCCAAAAAAAAAAGCTACGAAGTTTAGGGGAAGAGACTCGGCTTCCGGTTTTGAATAAAAATGAAGTCGGCGAGGAACAGCGGCGCTGGGCTCAAGGCCAGACTGCAACACGAGGAAATGGTAGCGAGGACAGGGGAGCATGAGGCCAATTGGGACCGGATGCGCCGCCGAATCGAGGAGGACTCGACGTCGGTCTCGCAGCGGCGGAAAAACCCCTGGGACCCGGTCTTGTACCCTACGTACGTCCTCAGGACCGAGCAGCAGATCCAGGCGTGCTTGGAGGAGAAGAAGCAAAGGGAGAGGCAAATGCGCAGCCGCCAGGTGCTGCAGAGGCAGAGGCAGCAGCCGCGCGGGATTGTGGGTGCAGGTGTGGATAGAAATGGAAATAGAACCATGGCAAGAGACACGAGGGTGACTGGAAATCAACATGTCAGTGAGTGATGCCTGGAAAATTTTTTGATTTACTAGTTAATATTGTGTAGCATAATGTTTGGTTGTAGTTACACCCATGAACTTTACCCCAGTAGTAAAATATCTTAACTACCAATCTCACCTTTCCACTAGGTATGACAAGTGCACAGAGAGCACAGACTGAACATGGTCCTCCCATGAAAACGGGTATGGTCCACATATTTCCTTTTTTCCGGCTCATCTTTTCCAGAAGAAATGGAATACTTCCAATTCAAAAAATTCTTGGCCAAAAATATTGTAGATAATCACATCTTCAAGCACTCAGACTTGTTAGTATTCTTCAATGAAGCCATGCTGGTACACCCGCAATTAGAATGTGGCAAGATGAAACAAGTCATACGTGATTTGTGTCGCGAGATTGAGGTTTTTCCACATACCAAACGAACTTACTGTTAGGATAACATTTCCCGTATAGTTATACCGTAGTCCAACAGCTGAAGAACTGGAGCAGATTGGCACAGTGGATTTCACACGGCATTCCATTAAGAAAATGGCGGCATCACATCAACACGACACAACTCCACCAAACCATGACTTGACTCCACACTCATCAGCACCATGCACAAATGAAAATACTCTCCTATCTACGGCAACTAGTTCCCACCAGCTTACACAAACAAATGAGCAATTTCCAGTGGAGAATGTAAATACTGAAAACGAGAATCCAGTAGATCAGGCTGCCCCACAACCAGAACCATCCCTGGAGGAGAGTATTGAAGAACTAGCACACGAACTTGATGAGGATTTTGATAGTTTCAGTGACGAATAGGAAAAAACCCAAAAATTCTGTATAAAATAATCCTATTGTACACTCACTAGAAAAACAAATGCTGGTACACATTGTTCCTCCTGAAAAGGGAACCAACATGTGTGGCGTGTATTGTGGTGAGATAAAAATCCTGGTCTTTTGTAAACTTCCACCAGGTGATCACTGTTGACCTGAAAGCACTGTGCTGTGGTAAAATTCAGCATTACGAACACCAATTCAGTAGTGCCACTTGCTGGTTCCCAGTTTTCAGCCATGCTTGCATCAATGTCTTTTTCAGTATTTTAGAAAAGGTAGTTGGTTTGTGAACTACACACATTCCGAGACCAGCAAAGGTGAAGTGTCACTTTCTTGTAAATTGCATTTATTCGGAAAAGGTAGACCTTTGTCACAGATAGTTTGGGCTTGCTCTTTTGTAACTTTGCAAAAAACGGGGAATTGTAGACTACCCCCCATCAAAGTGTCTAACGCCCTTCGTAGTTGGCGGTGTCCGGATTCCAGTCCTGGGTTGCTTACAGAAAACAAGTCAGTCAAGGTGAAATGATGCAGTGCCTCTTTTTGGGGATTGAAGGATCGCTGGAAATAGGTTTCTTCAAAATCGGAATACCTGTTAATAAAGGAAAAAGAACAAAATTCTGGGTGAAATATTAGAAAGTAAAGTATATTCATTAGTTTAAGAGATTATTTGTGTGAGTAGATTTTAATTTCTGCAAACCTTCGATCGCTGGGCGAAATTTGTTCCAAAGTAGCATTTGTTGTAAGGGATGACGGAGTTTCACAAAACAGAGTGCGACCTGCATTAACCGTTTGCAACAAGGGTTTGGCGTTGTTCAGTATTCCTTTGTAAATTCCGCACAGTGGTATGTCAGCTTCCCAGATTCCTTGAAATAGCACAGTGCCATTTGACCAAGACAGGGTACCACAGCCATGGTGTTTGTTATGGGCAAATTCGCCTGTATAGACTGTGAACAAGTTATCACTTTGCCATGTGAAAAAGCCTTCTCCATTTGTACGCAGAACACTTTTCTTACAATAACTGCCTAGGCCACTTCTCGAATTTCCATCCCATCCACCAGAATACCACTCTCCGTTTGGAAGAGTCAAAATGCCTTGCCCATGCATTGCTCCATTACACCATGAGCCATTGTAAACATCCCCATTAGCGAACGTGAAAGATCCTTGTCCACTCATTACATTCTGGAAGCACTGTCCAGAATAGTTTGATCCATCTGGCCATTCTATTTTCCCTTCACCATGCATTTTGTCATTCTCCCAGTCTCCCGTATAAATTCTTCCATCAGAGAATTTGCACACACCTTTGCCAAACCGCTTGTTGAAGTACCATCCCCCCTCATAGGCAGATTGATCTGAAAACCACTGAACTCCACTTCCCATTCTCATTCCTTCCCGCCACTGGCCAATGTACGTCACTCCATTGTCGGATATTAGTGCGCCAGTACCATCCATCTTATCATTTTTCCATTCTCCTTCATATTCCGAGCCATCACAATATATGAGCCTCCCACTGCCACTTTTTACACCACGGTCCCAGTGGCCAATATACTTATCCCCAGAAACGAATCTAAACACGCCCTTGCCATGCCGCATATCATTCGTCCAAGTTCCGTCATACATTGTACCATCAGCATATTTCTGGATACCTGTTCCACATCTCACCCCATTAACCCAATCTCCTGTATAAGTATGGCCGAGGGTGGATTCTAGGATGCCATATCCAGAGCAGACATCATCAACCCAATCGCCGTCATAAGTGTCGCCATTTGCCCAAGTATATTTGCCCTTGCCGGCTTTCTTGTTGTGCTCCCACATTCCGTTATATACATCACCATTTGCTGATACTTGCACTCCATGTCCGTTTTTATCCCCTTTCACCCATTCACCCTCATACCGGTTAGCCCCATCTTGTATTCTTGATTCAAGAACTCCATTGCCGTCTTTCTGGTCATCAATCCAACTTCCTTCGTATCTTTCAGTCAAAGTTATATAGACTCCGTGGCCATGTTTCAAATCTTTTGACCACATTCCCGTATAGGAAGAACCATCAGCGAATTCCTCCGTTCCAATTCCGTTTCTCAATCCCTCCTCCCAGTCTCCATCATAGAAGTGATGCAAGGTATCTGCAGTAGCATGGTCACTACTCTGAACTGGCCACACATATTTTCCTTTGCCGTGAAACTTATCTCCCTGCCACATTCCTTCGTAAGTTCTTCCATCGGGAAACTCTTGCATTCCTTTCCCACACCTCTTGCCTCCTTGCCACTTCCCGGTATACTGGTTGGAAGGACCCCACTTGCATATACCACTACCACATGGTTTATCCTGGTCCCAGTGTCCGTCATAAGTAACTCCGCTTTTCTTAACGGTGTGGGTACCACATAATCGTGAGTCACAGTCCCATATCCCAAAAAATTCTTCCAGAGGCTCCATTTCAATGGCTTGCTCGAAGTTCGCAGGTACAACTTGAGGAGTTTCAGCGTGCTCCCCTTGGTTACAAATAGACCAGGCAGCAGGTGGAGAATTTGGTCTTGGCAACATCTTCGTCCTCCAATCCAGAGTTATTCTGGGTGACACAGCAGATGAAGCGGTCTCCTCTGACGAATAGGATGACCCAACCTGTTGCGGCGGGCGAAATGGAATAGAACTAGCCAGCTCTGGGTTACACCAGTATTTGCATCGTCCACGGCCATCCCGCAGGCCATCTTTCCAAAACCCCTTGTAGAATGCCGCGAATCCTTCCCAACTCCACAACGCACATCCCTTGCCACACATCTTCCCAGCCACAAACGCTCCTTTATACATAAACGTCACCCCTGTGACAACAGAGGTAGAATCCCCGTCGGGCTCCGATGCGTTGTCCTGATCACTATCCACCCTTCCTCCAGGCCTCCCGGATTTAGAACTGGTGGCAGGAGTTTGTTCCGCGTACTGCGAACCAGATTCGGTCTTGGCCCGGCTTGCAGTATCATTCCCGTTCTCTCCTGAATTCTGTTGCCCAACAACATGGCTATCTCCCTTCCCATAACTCGCTCCCCGCTCTGCTCCATTCCCACTCTTACTCTCCTCAGCAGCAACGACAACCGCTCCTTCCTCGGCATTTCCACTTTCTTCCACCGCCACTGTCCCATCATTTCCACTTCCGCCCCCGTTCGCCTTCGCAGCATTGGTGCTTCCGCTCGCCGCCGCCGCCCCGGCCTCGCCCCCGCCGACGCGCCGGCGTGCGGCCGTCGCGCCCCTGGCGTCGCGGCTCGGGTGCAGCGTGACCCGCAGCGTCCCCTGGGCCAGGGCCCCGGCGTCCCACGTACCCGTCGCGATGGCCACGGCCACGTGGCCCCCGCGGGCGTCCCTCGCGTACACCGTCCCCGCGCCCCCGCGCTCGCCGTCCCGCCACTCCCCGTCGTACACCGTCCCGTCCGCCCACGTCATCCGGCCCTCCCCGTGCCGCCGGTCGTCGGCCCACTGACCCTCGTAGCGGGACCCGTCCCCGTACTCCTGCTGCCCCTGCCCGTGCCTCTTGCCCCACTCCCTGGCCCCCTCGTACCCCCCGCTGCTGCCTCCTCCTCCTCCGTTGGTGTTGCCCATCAGACCAGGTGCGCCGGGCCTTTGGGTTTTGGAGTTTCCCCTTTGTTCGTTGTTGTTCAAACTTCACTTTCATCACGGTTATTCGGAAGCGCGAAAGTGAGTAATTGCGTGGAATTGATCTTTTGGTTTTTTTAGCTTTTGTTGCTGTTGTGGGCGGGGGCAGAGAGGGGTTTTTCTTTCATGAGGGACTTCAACTTATGGATTTCTGCTAGTAGCGTGAGCCTGTGGCCAACGCGGCTTATTCCAAGCACTCTTTCAAGGTGTTCATCTGTCAGCATGGGCAAAATGTCCGGCTCAATGTTCTGGTTGGCAAAGGCTGCACAGTAGCACCCAAAGCCAAGTGAACTGAGCCATGCAGAGGTGTCCGTTGGTAGTGCTTGCGATTGGGGTTGTGCCTTGATGTTGATTGCAGTGGAGCTCGAGGACCTGCGGAAATGACCTTGCTGTTCAGGAGTTGGTGGAATTAGTAGGTTTGTTGCTTCGGTATTTACAGGCATGGGGATGGTCTTTGTAGTTGTTGGTGAAGATAGCAGTCTACTGGTCGTGTTGCTAGAGATGGGGAGTGCCGGTGTGATTACGGAACCTGTTGCTGATGTAATGTTGATTGCGGGTGTGCTAGTGGGGGTGTTTGTGAGAGTGCCCAATGTTGCCGTTTTTTGGGAACCGGAACCAGTTTCATATTGTGTGGATGGAATTCTGGTAGGGGGGGCTTGTCCTCTGGCTTTCCGTGTCATCTCTGATAGTTCTCCTTGCTGACCTGCACGGAAACATATTATGAGAAACAAGTTTTCACTGGCTGAAACGCACCAGATAAATCAAAAAATAATAAATCTTGGAAGAAATTGTTTCCATCGGTTCCTCCAAACAGTACAACTTGCTGTTTGTAAAAAACGGATGAATGGACACATCTTGCAGGGCCTATTTGTGTTGTCAAAAAACAAATGGGTCTCTTATTTGCGGAAACCAGATCCAGGTATGATTGTCCATTCAAACTTACTGGTATCGAGAAATAACATCTGCATCATCAAATTAATAAAAAAGAAGGATTGTTGAATCAACATCAGAAAAAATCTCAGAATCTCCTCCACTGCACAAAAATAAGAGATTATCCCCCACAAGTGTCATCGTGTGACCGGCTCTGGCCTGTGGCCACGTTCCCACGGGAGGAATTCTCCTCCATTCCATTGTTCCTCAAAGATCATTTTCAACAAAAGGGGGTGGATAGCATCAGTAAATTTGCATACTTATGTCAAGAACATCCAAGTCACTCAGTTGCTCAGAATTGTTACCGCCAAACACCACAACAGATGACTGTAAAGGCACTGACGTTGCCGAATGACCCCATCTCCTTTGAGAATAACAAGCAGAGTTTAAAATGGAAGTAAGTACTAAGCAAAGAAACACCTGCAGGGTTTTGTTGGAGCTGTTGGAGGAGTGACTTTTGCCCCAGAGATCCTCCATTCCAATCTCTCTTGAAAGAGAATTATTTAATTTCACAGGTTTTTAAAAAATAATAACCAATATCAAGGATGTAACAATCATCTTTGCTAATTCCAATTTCATCCCCACCGCCAATCAGCAGTAATGATTCTGGAATACATGGGAAGTTATGTTTCCCCCTTATAAAAAAAAAATTGGAACTCACTATTGTCAGGAAGTAATGTTACAGTGTGCCTTGATCGTGGAGAGGGTAAAATATCTCCTTGGGTGCGATGTGAAACCCATTTCCACTCCTCTTGATTCAATTGGAATCCAGAA
>JAHLWZ010000500.1:1313-14802 GCA_020536535.1 Pelomyxa schiedti | reverse complement strand
ATTCGGTAGGGCCAGAGTGAATGGCAATGGGCGTATATTTTAGGTGTGCCAAAATTGCAATTTCATTGTGGTTTTAAGTTTTCTAGTTCACAGCAGGACCCTATGTATGTCCTGCAGCAAATAACTTCTAGAACTATCGAGAATTGTGACCACCTGGCGCCAATTGTGCGTTCTCTCTCGCGTTTCCACCTAACTTCTGAAAAGATTGCCTCCTTGGAAGAAGTAGCAAAAACCAAGGCGGCTAATCCGGCTCAAACAACCCTATATTTTCAAGCACTGCAACAAGTCAGTGACTACATAACCAAGGAAGGAACGGACATTGACCACACCTTCTCATTAATGACAGAGCCGCCAGGACCACAGTTGGGACAAATAACAGATTTAGAGTCTCTGAAAAGCCGAGCCGCAACTTTGACAGTCCTAGAAGACAAGCTGAATAAACTGAAAACTCCTTGTGGTGATGCATCAGAAACTTCGGTAAAAATGAAGGACCAAATATCACTATGTGTCAAAGATATGCAAGAAATGAAAAGCTTTAACACAAAAGCTGATGACGTGAGCCTGTTTTTTTTTTCCGTGATTATAAAATTTTCACTATCATTTCAAGATTGCACTATGGGTGAAAGAATACCTGTTGGATTTTCAAACAAAACCAGAAACAACCACCAATACTATTGAAGGAATAATGCTTCGATGCAGTAAGTATGCAAAATACCTGAAGGAGAAACCAAAGAGAGAAAGTGAAAAGGAGGCCTTGAAACAACAGCTTGTGGCTTCTCTTTCAGAAATAGTAGCAAAGTACCCCAGATGTGAAGTTTGCCGTTTAGAGAGCATTGAGGAAAGTTGGGTCAACATGGTAACACTGGAAGCAAATTACTCCCAGATTTTGACCAGGTTTTCTTTCTTCCCTCCAAACCTTCTTTTTTCAAACTATCTACAAGGCAACAGCAACTTGTTGAGGTCCAAAAAGAATTCTTCCAAATGGCAGACAAGATTCGGGAGTGGTGCAAAAAAGTATCTCTTGAAAAAATCTGGACATCAACATCAGAACCTTTGGGTAAAGTGTCATCTGAGGTTGATTTCAGTTGAAAACTCGTAACTCCCTGGCCCTAATCCACTTTAGATTGAGACTAAGGAGTCTTTAGTCATACCTGTCTTGCAGGAAAAGGTGAATCAGCTTCAGAGTGAATCGTTTCCAGATATTGTGGCATGCTTTTACTTTGTCCTTCTTTCTTCTTAAATCCTACCTCCCACAGAAAGTCGAGTCCACTTATCAGGCTGTTTGTGCAAACTTTTCTCAGTTGAAGAAAACCCTGCAATTTCGTGAAGGCACAACACAGTTTGCTGCTTGGATTCAGAGGGAAACTTCAGAATTGGAAGAAAGGATCCGTCACCATGAGAAGCAGGTTGAAGCGGACATAGAATTTGCGGAGAGAAGTTGTTCTGAGGTCATCGCCGAATCAAAGAAGAAGTTGAATGAAATAGCAGAAATCTTTGAGTTGCTCAAGGCGGAACCAACAGACATAATCGCTTTGGAAATGAAGTCAGCGAATGAGGGGCATGGATCCTTTTGTAAAAAAGTCGATTCCATGCAACAAAAATATGTGACGGGGTATCAGTCTTCCAAGGATTGCAAAGAACTTGAATGCAAGCTCCAAGGCAAATACAAGGAGTTTGAAATTCTCACCAGTCAGCCTGACATGAACCTCCAACAAATTACATCGTCATTTCGATCTGATTTGCACTCACTCCACGAACAACTGAACAAGCTTCGACATTCTGCTTCCAAGGCACGAGTGACTGCCGCTGATCGATGGATAACAAAATTCACTGAAACACTCCTCCTGTGTGACAAAGCAATGAATGCACACCAATCCATGGAAAAGGTTGGACCATTGTCAAATTTGTTTTTTTAACTCCTGTTAATATTGCAGGTTATTGGATGGATTCAACACTGGACACAATATTTCCAGAAAGGAACAGATTATGATAACACTCTCACTGGAATTCAGTTTCTCAGAAAAAAGAGAGATGGGTTCACTGCAGAAAAATCTGGGAAAGATGTGGAACGAAAACGACTTCAAAGTAGCCTCTATGCATTGCATCAAGAGTTTTTGAACGGTGGTTGCCCACAACTTTCTGCACAGCTTAGGAAAAGGGCTGATGTGATGGAGAACAATTGGAATGAGATGATAAAATATGAAGGAGGATATACTACCCAAATGGAACAAGAGATCGAAAGGTTTATTTCCAAAACAAGGTTTCCTTCTCATTTCAAGTGAACAGGCAAAAACAAATCGACGCGACACAATGCACTTTCTTCAAAGACGCCAGTGCTCTGCTCTCCTGGAGCAAAAAATCCTCTGGGCTCTCCCCTTCTGGGTCACTTGAAGCCCAGGTTAGACAACCACTGTTATGTCTCCCCTTCCTTATCTCACCTTTACCTCTGCCATTTTTTGGCCAAGACAGCTGGATGCCCTCAAGGTGATCCAAACTGAATACCGGAAAAAGTTTCCTGCCTTACAGGGTTTGTCTTTGCAGAAACAAGATTTGACCCATCAGGATTATCATGATATACAGGTAACCTAAATGCAATTTGCATTGAATGTCACTTTTACAAACAAGCTGGTTGTATCCAAACTGGAAGAGGTGAAGGCAGCTATGGATGCATTGGGGAATGCACTACGGTTCCTCATTGGGGTAGTTGACTTCAAAGTATGGGCAATAAAGGAACCTGTTGAGCTGGAAAAGAGGCTCTCTGATTGCACCAATAAGTCATATGATAGTGGCATAGAGAAAGTTAGAAATAGTTGTGCACAAGTCCTTGACACTTCTGGTGATAAACTGAAACAAATCTATGAGACATTTCTGGCCAAGCCAATGGCCCTGCCCATGACTACCCTTTCTCAGGAGATGGAGAAAGTAAAACTTGAGCAAACATTATTACCTAAAAGGGTTGAACCAATCCAAAAGAGATACGAAACAGAGTTACAGTTTATCAGAGATTCTTCTGAGCTTGAACAAGAACTTATGAGAAAGAAAGAAACCTTCTGTAAGCTCACAGAAGATACAGAACTCGGACGTATTTCACAATTGTGGGAGCCTCAATTAGATACAAAAGCTAAAAGTTTGCAATCACTTGCATCCAAGTGCCAAAGTAAGACAGCCCCAGCATTGGCACGTTATTTGGCAGATGTTGTCTCTAATATACAAAAGTCTACTGAAGTGTGCCATCTATAAGCATTTAATGACAAAATTACCCATACATCTTTTTCCAAAAAAAAAAAAAAAAAAGCTTGAGGCCTGGATGTCTGAGAAGATCAAATTCTTCAAAATCGCACCAATATTTGACAACACACTCTATTGTGTTCAAATATTACACGCGAAGCACAAGGACTACCTGGCAATAAAGGGATCAAAACAAACACTAAAGGAGAATTATGTGGGTTTAGAAAAGTCTATCATAAAAGCCCAAGAGAAATTCCACTACTCCCCTCCTTTGCTGTGTTCACAGCAAATTGACAGTGTCTGGTTAAAAATGGAAAAGCTGGAGAATGCCTACTTTCAAAGTATCACCACAGAATTGGCCCGGTATGCAATGGCTACTTTCCTTTCGATCAATTTTTTGTAAATCGAATCGTTTAAGGCAAACAAACCTAGACAATAAGCAACGCGAATTCTTTGGCACTGCTATGGCACTATCTGATTGGGGAAAGAAGAGTAAAAGTGCTCTCCAAACTATAACAGCTGACGTGGCTACTTTGAAAGATGCAAGAGATCAGGTTTGTTCCATTGGTGTTTCATTTTTCTTTACCCTATCCAGGAGGCTATGCTTCTTCGGGTTCAAAAAGAGGAAACTGAAAACCAGAGCAAGTTGTCACTAATACACTCACACTTTTCACTGCTAAAGAGTGGTTCTTTCATAAATATTGCGGTGTGTAATTTCCTCTCCTTTTCACCTTCTTACTTTCATGGGTAAAAAGAGGGTAGATGACACTTTAAAGGAGGTTGACAAGTTGCTCAATGAGCTTGACGCACTTCAACATGAAAAGGGACGTCTAGTTTCCAAAAATCTCAGACAGGGTACTGCAAAAGATGACTTCAACAACTATATGGCAAAAGCTTTTGCATTTGTTGAGTGGGTCCGTGGAAAGATGGAGATCATTAGGGAGTCAAGTCTCAACTTTGGAACTGGGGTAGAGGCCATTGAATCCAAGTTGCACCAGATTAGCTCCTTTGATGAAATGACAGCCACAGAGATGACAAAAAAACTTGAAGATATGCAATTGGATTTCAATAATATCAAGACAGTCTATCCACCACGCACCATTGATGAATTATGTAAACAAAGGCTCCAAGTGGAACAACTCCAGGGACAGCTAAAGAGTGCAATGGAAACAAGAAAGAGCAATGGTGACGCCGAGCTCCAACTGGCAAACAAGTTCCGATTATTTTCAATGGAGGCAGCAAAGCTGGAGAACCTTCTTTTGGAGTATCAGAAAATATTCTCATCAGAGTCCTCACACTGTGACCTTGTTAAGAAAGCCCAAAAATGGAGAACACAATTGGATGATTTCCAAAAACAACTAAACTTATTGGATACTCAGCACACTGGAATTCAAGCAAGCACAAAGAAGACAGAAACCATAAGTAGAGAAGTTGAGGCAAAGAGCAACTCACTGTCTAATAAATTCCTTCAGCTGAAAAATAGTGTGCAGACGGAAATTCAAACAGAATACTGCTCCTTGTCATCAAAGGTATTCGTTTTTATCTGTAATTCTTTAGTCTCATTTTTTCCGCTAATACCAGGTTATTGACTGGATAAAAGCAGAGCTAAAGTTGCTTAGGGGGGCTAAATTTGACAACACATTATCAGGTGCTCAAAAATTGGAAGAAGTGTACAGTCAGCACATCACAATAAAAATCCATAAATCTGAAGAGAAGTCTCAACTGAATGCCTACTTTACATCACTGTCACATCTGTCATTTGATATTCCAGATAGATCCAAACCCACAGTGGTCGAAGAACTATGGGCAGAGATGGAGACTACGGAGCAAGAACACTTTGCAAAACTCGGAGCAGAACTAGAAAGGTACAAGTGTATCCTTTTTATTATAGCCTCACAAAAAGAACTTCCTTAACAGACAAAGAAAACTTGATGATGTTGAGAAGAAATTCACAAAAGAAATGAAAAAGCACCAAGCTGCATGTGCTGAGATCAAAGGCACACTCACAAGACTCGACCCAGTCAGCACGTTACATGGTGCCCAAGTGCAGGTTTGTAGACCGGAGGAGTAGCTGCTATTTGATAGGTCTTCTGGGCACTCATTTGTATTAAACCAGATTATTGAGTTCTGGAAGTGCAATGAGCGAATCAACAAAGAGATTTCGTTACGATGCCTCTTGGAGTATGCCACTTATTTACTCACAAACGACTTTTTCGATTCCCCGGTTTGTGTTACAACAATCCCACATTTTATTCAGTACTTACACATTATTTACCCTCCAGAAAATACAAACGGGTTTTGCGGATATGCTTCGACTATGGCAATCTCTTATCGATTACAAAAAAACCAAAAAAGAAAAATTGGAAGCTGCACTACGGAATGAGGAGAGAAAGGAGCAGATTCTAGGTGATTTAAATATTGCAGCCCTCAACTTTGTACTGTGGGTACAATCAAAGTGCATGATCATGCGGGCTTCTATGTTTAGGAATAGTAGTATAGAAGAGCTGCTGAGACTCAAAGAAGAGCTAGAGAGAGAGAAGAAGGAATTAATGCAGCAATTGCAGGAGAGGAAGCAAGCCATTGAAAAGCAGTGGGCTCTCATAAATGAGATGCATATTGCACCCACTGAATGCCTCTTAACTGCAGATTCCATAGAACAACAAAGTATGGCCATAGTAAATGGGATAGAAAACAGAAATCTAGCTCTTTTGAAGGCTATTGACGGACACATCAAACTAAATAAGAACTTCATTGCGCAGACAAATAATATAACAGAACTGGTACAAATAAGCCATGCCAGTAAAAATATAACAGCTTTCCAGTCTTCCAAAGACATGTGGAATTTAAGATCCTCACTGATATTCGTGAATAAGATGCTTGAATGCCCAACCAAGGTCCAGCCTTCATTTTATACCTGATTTATCATTTTCACCTAATTTGAACTAAACTAATAGGGCATTATTCAACCTGCAAATGAAGAAGAAACCAGCAGATACAAGCAAGAACTTGTATCTCTGCATCAAAGTTATGACGCCTTGAGGGCTGAATATCAACGACTTGGTGGACACACTGAGCCATGCCCAGGGCTATCTGCATCAAGGGCACCAGTTGCTCCATCTGCAACTTCAGCACCTAATTTCTCTCCAACTCAGCATACTCCTCCTACAACTCTCCCTTCTATCCCTCCTTTGACCCCCCCCTATGAGATTATAATCCAGGCAAAGGAGTTTTTTAATGCAACATTTACCAACTTCGCGTTGGACATACTGCCCTCTGTATGCAAAGATCCCAGGCAACAAGCCATACTATGTAAAAACATGTGGGACAAATGTGTGGAGCTTGTGAAAGAGGGAAGTGACACCAATCCAGAACGCCCGCAAAGCACTGAAGAAATTGGGATTACTGTTGCACAGTCCCTCAACCTTCCAATTGATACCTGCAGAAACACATGCATTGCTACGGCAAAAATCTACTTGTTGTGCTCGCCATCCAGTGAAATCAGCTACCCCATGCCAGGAGAACTGTTTAACAAGGACACAATGCAAGTGTTTCCCACGGTGTGCTCCAGAACTCTTTGTGGCTGGCCCTTTTTTTTTTGCTAACACTTGCTCTAACAGCAAAATCCACGTCCTGGAAGCGTGGAATTTTGTGTTATCCCTCGTTTTGCCCACCAGAAAGCCTTTGTGTTCTTGGCACAATCCTGATAGCGAAGAATTACTGGTGCCTGTTGACCAAGAATGGGTATAAAAGAGAATTCTCCCACGCTTCACTACTTTTTCCCACATCACTTTATTCCAGTCCCAGCGATGGTGAACCTTCGTAAAATGGGCCCGTTGTGTTCCTGACAAAATCCTGACATCAATCAGAATGTTGATGTTTCAACGAAAAAAAGATGGCGGGTTTTGGTGAAGAAAAAGAAAAGATCATTCTTTATTTCGGAATGATTTCTCTTTCTTTTCCTTCTACTACTCACCATCACAGTCTCAGTGGTCCCACTCTCAAGCGCAGTCACAAACTAACTCGCAGGTGTTGCTCCCGGCAACTGATGTCAGTGACCCACCCATGTTGTGGAGGTTTTCCCCGCGTCCGGCACTACGAGGTGATGCGCAGCGTGGATGACGTGTGTCAAATGGGCCAAACAGGGAAAAACCTCAGCTGCCCTCTGTATGCAAAGATCCCAAACCTCAGCTTGTTTTTTTCTTTTTTTTGTGTGTGGTGGGCTGCTGGGGCTCTGGTGCGAGGCGCACACAGGAGAAAGTGGTAGGGAGGCCAGAATTAGCATACTTTGAGGTGGCGCTGTTGGTCAGTGCAGTGCTCCATCAGTCCGGGTATCTGCTGGCATGTTAGTGGGGCCATGGTGGGTACAAACCGAGTTCCAAGCAATAAGGAACAATTTCGAAAGGAAGAGAAAGAGGCAAGACCAAACTTCCCAGTCAGTAAGCAGGCGGAGTCTCACTGCCCTAGAACTTGGCATTGGTGGTACCCAAAACAAGGAAAAAAACAGTGGCATACATACATTGCCTTCCTGTTCATGCTGTGCGCCAAGTCAATCCTTTATGCAGCTTTTAGGGAAGAAATTAGAGTTTTTCATAGGTCCACATGAAAAGGTAAACAGTTCCGTGCAATATAGCTAAAGCTGGGGGAGAGAAGCCAAAACAATCTGGTGTTTGCAAGGCCTGCTTATGGCCAAGTCCTGGCTGTAACAACTAGACCATTAAAGATAGAAAAATAAAAATAAACTTTAATTAACTAGCCACCATAAGTGTGTGAGCTGAGAACTGGGAGAGTTAGTGCAGTAACTCCTCCGCACCACTTGTGTTGAGTGTGAAACGGGACTCGAAGTGTTTACAAACTACCGTTGCTTGGGTTTCCGATTTTTCACGTGAAACTTGGCGATTTTCCTTGTCCATAACCCTAAGCTGATGATGAAAAACCTATTTGGTCCAAAGAAGGGAAAAAGTACCAAAAATCGGCTGGAGGGGACGGTCTCTCTTTATGTGTACAGCTGTCGTGGAGTCCTCAGCGGTTGATCGACCAGTGTGTTGCGCCATTGACTTGGGTTCCGCGTGCAGTGGCTACGCCTTTCGTGACGCACGAAACAGAAGTGGGCAGATCGTGTTTGCCGAGTGGCCTGAGACGGTATCAGGACAACAAAAAGTACCCACCGAAGTTGTGCTTAATGCAACGGAACCACACGAAGCCATCAAGTTCGGACGGGAGGCAAGGGTTTTCATGCAAAATTTAGACCCCACACAAGTCGAAGAAGTTTATTACTTCAGGAACTTCAGGATACTTATATATGGAACGTCGGCCACACGCGAAATAGAATGTGTGAACAAACCAGAAGTGCACCTTCCCCTGGAACTGGTTATCTCCAGGGTCTTAAAATACATCGTCGGAATGGCGCTGGGACACATGAACAGAGAATTCATAACCACGGTGGCTAACGTCAAGTGGATACTGACTGTACCAGCGATATGGGACCAGGGCGCGAAGTCTTTCATGGTCAGATGCGCATCCAATGCCGGACTTCAAGACGTTACACTCGCTTTGGAGCCCGAGGCGGCCTCGGTTGCAATAAAACACAGCCTGGGGCTCGAAGTCGGATCCACTTACATCATCGTGGATGCTGGGGGAGGCACTGTTGATATCGGTGTTCACAAGTGCGAGACTGAAACGGAACTCGTTGAACTGTATCCTCCCAGCGGCGGTGCGTGGGGGTCCACTTATGTAAACGAGACTGTCATTGGCTTTCTTCAACAGGTGTTCGGTTCCGATGTCTTGGAAAGAGCGAAGGCGGATCTCAATTGGCTCGAACTGGAAGATGAAATCGAGTCAGCGAAGCTCAGTGTGAATGCACTTACCACAAGGATCAATGCCTCTGCGAGCTGCATCTACGACGCGCTCAAAGCAATGGGCAAGCCGAAGCTCGCCAGTCTTATTTCTGACTTCAACAGCCCCTTGATCCAATCTTATCAAGCAAGCAGACTCAGGCTGGACGCATCCGTTTTCACGAATAAAATTGTCGAGCAGGCGACTCGCGCGAGCGACCACATCTTGAACAACATCATCCCCAACCTTGGCGATGTGCGCGTCGGCGCAATTTACCTCGTTGGTGGACTCAGCCGTTGTGAAGTCTTCCGCAGAATCATGACAACGGCCCTTCAAACTCCAGAGAGGAAGGTGTGTAACCCGAACTTTCCTTTGTCATCTGTCTTGGAAGGAGCTGTTATATTTGGTGAACATCCGCTGTGTATAACGAAGAGACGCATGACAGACACACATGGGGAGGTGAGTTTCAATTGGCGAATGGTGGCCTTTTGATCCAATCCATTCTAGATTAGCACAATGGACTCTTTAACAATACTCTTCCAAGAAATGTCAAAGCGGCGTCCGGTTGGAGGTTTTCCAGGTGTCAAGGCATGTTTTTATTTGTTTTTGTCTATGTATTTTTGATTCACTTCCTCCGTAGAAAGTCGAGTCCACTTATCAGGCTGTTTGTGCAAACTTTCCTCAGTTGAAGAAAACCCTGCAATTTCGTGAAGGCACAACACAGTTTGCTGCTTGGATTCAGAGGGAAACTTCAGAATTGGAAGAAAGGATCCGTCACCATGAGAAGCAGGTTGAAGCGGACATAGAATTTGCGGAGAGAAGTTGTTCCGAGGTCATCGCCGAATCAAAGAAGAAGTTGAATGAAATAGCAGAAATCTTTGAATTGCTCAAGGCGGAACCAACAGATTTAATCTCTTTGGAAATGAAGTCAGCGAATGAGGGGCATGAATCCTTTTGTAAAAAAGTCGATTCCATGCAACAAAAATATGTGACGGAGTATCAGTCTTCCAAGGATTACAAAGAACTTGAATGCAAGCTCCAAGGCAAATACGAGGAGTTTGAAATTCTCACCAGTCGGCCTGACATGAACCTCCAACAAATTACATCGTCATTTCGATCTGATTTGCACTCACTCCACGAACAACTGAACAAGCTTCGACATTCTGCTTCCAAGGCACGAGTGACTGCCGCTGATCAATGGATGACAAAATTCACTGAAACACTCCTCCTGTGTGGCAAAGCAATGAATGCACATAAATCCATGGAAAAGGTTGTATTGCTGCCACATCCTTCACCAAGTCCGTTTTTTTAACTCCTGACAATATTGCAGGTTATTGGATGGATTCAACACTGGACACAATATTTCCAGAAAGGAACAGATTATGATAACACTCTCACTGGAATTCAGTCTCTCATAAACAAGAGAGATTGCTTCACTGCAGAAAAATCTGGGAAAGATGTGGAACGAAAACAACTTCAAAGTAGCCTCTATACATTGCATCAAGAGTTTTCGAAGGGTGGTTGCCCACAACTTTCTGCACAGCTTAGGAAAAGGGCTGATGTGATGGAGAACAGTTGGAATGAGATGACAAAATCTGAAGTACGATATGCAACTCTGCTTCATAATGAAGAGAAAAGGCAAAGACAAAACCAGGAAAACCAGCAAATATTCTTAAAAGAAACCAATGCATTTCTTAGCTGGTTTACAAGCTCCTCTAAGAAGCTTGCCTCTTCTTCTTCCAATAATATACAGGTAAACAATAGTATCGGGTCTCCCTTTCTACACCTTACTGTTCACTTCCCTCTGTACCCTTTTCTTTTCTTTTTTTTTGTTGAGACAGGAGGCAGTCAAAGTACTAGAGGTGGAGTACCGTAAAAGACATCCAACATACCAAAGATTGTCTTTACAGAAGCAAGAGTTGGAGAGTCAGAATTACCATGATATGCTGGTAACTGAAACGCAAATTCCATTTCCATGTAATATTACGAAACAAGGGGATCACGCTCAAGCTGGAGGAGGTGAATTCAAGTCTGGCTGCAATGGGAAATACACTGCGTCTTCTTGGCAGGACAGTTAACTTTAAAGCGTGGGCAGAAAAGGAGCCTCTTGAATTAGAAAAGAGGCTCTCTGATTGCACACAAAAGTCATATGAAACCGGAATTGAAAAAGTGACAAGTAGTTGTGCGGAAGTTCTTGATATGTCTGTGGATAAACTGAAATTCAGTACAGCCCCTATGCCTGCTGAAATACTCAGTACTTCTGTACTTTGTCGGGAAATAGAGGCAGCCAGACAGGAGCAGTCACGACTTCAGAAAAGAGTAGAAGCTATCAAAGTGAGACACCAAACAGAACTGCAGCTAATTAGAGATTCGAATGATCTTGAACAAGATCTTATGAGAAAGAGAGACGCGTTTTGTGGGCTCTCAGAAGACCCAGATTTGGGGCTGAAACTCTTTTCATCCTTATGGGATCCTCAGTTAACTTCAAAAGCTACAAGTTTGCAATCACATGTTGCCAATCTGAAACTGGAATCAGACCCCACTGTTAATTATTTGACTGCGATTGTCTCTAATTTCCAAAACTCTTGTGAGGTAAATTGGCCATCATCATTAAAAAGTTATTGTTACTTAACAAAAAAAAAAAAAAAGCTTGAGGCCTGGGTGTGCAAAGAGATGAAGTTCTTCAAAATCCCGCCAAAATTTGACAATACTCTTCGTTCTGCTCAAGAGGTGCATTGGAAGCATACAATTTACCTTGCAACAAAGAGACACAAACAAACACAAAAGGAGAAAATTGCTGATTTGGAAAGGGATATCACACAAGCTCAATCTCAATTACACCGCCAACCTCCATTGCACTGTTCCAAGCAAATTGAAAGTACCTGGTTGAAAATGGAAATACTGGAGTACAGCTACTTTCAAGTTATAAGTGCCGAATTGGAAAAGTATGGTTATGATCCTATCACCAAAATTGCAAATCGGTTTTTTAAGGCAAACCACACCAGACCGTATACAAAAAGAGTTCTTTACCACTGCAAGAGCACTACTCGATTGGGCAAATAAGGGCCAACGTTGCCTCTCATCTTTAACAGCTAATATTGTTACGTTGCAAGAAGCTAAAGCTCAAGTAGTCTTACTGTAAGACTTTTTGTTTTAACTTGTTATCCCAGGAGGCAGTGCTTCTTCAAGTCGTTAAGGACTGGGAGAATGAAAACCACAATAAATGGAAATCCGTCAAATCACAGTTTGCCTTGCTAAAGGAGGCTCAGTTCAGTGATATTGACGTGTGTTTCATTTGTATCACTTTTCTCTTTCTTAGTCTTTTTGGAAAAAAGAGGGCACAAGACCTCTTTCGGGAGGTTAAGAAGTTATTAGATGACCTTCATACACTGAAAACTGAAAAAGGACATTTAGTTTCTAAGAGTCTCAACAGGGGGATTGCAAATGATAACTTCCACAACTACATGGCCAAAGCCATGGCTTTCTCATTGTGGGCACAGGGGCAGATTGAAAGAATCGGTGATCCAAGTATTAACTTTGGCAACAGTGTAGAAGCTGTTGAGTCCAAGCTGAAGCAGATTAGTTCTGATGATGAAATCACAACCAAGACCATGACCCAAAAACTTGAAGAAATGCAGTCAGTTCTCAGAAACATCAAGAAAGTCTACTCACCAAACACAATTGTTGGATTATGTAAGCAAAATACAGATGCGATGATGCTTCAAGAGCAAGTGCGAAGTGCAATAAAAACCAGAAAGAACACAGGAACTGCTGAGCTTCAAAAGGCAAATAAATCTAGGGCCTCGGGTTCTATAGCAGCCTATGAGGTTATAATCCAGGCAAAGGAGTTTTTTAATTCCACCTTGACCAACTTCGCGTTGGATGTACTGCCCTCTGTACGCAAAGATCCCAGGCAACAAGCCATACTATGTAAAAACATGTGGGACAAATGTGTGGAGCTTGTGAAAGAGAGAAATGACACCAAGCCAGCACACGCTCAAACCAATGAAGAACTTGGGATTTGTGTGGAACAGTCACTCAACCTTCCAGCCTGCAGGACAACCTGCATTGCCATCGTACAAATTTACCTGCTGTGCTCATCCTGTGAATTCAGCTATCCCATGCCAGGAGAACAATTTAACAGGGACTTCATGCAAGTTTTTCCCACGGTGTGCTCTCGTCCATGTTATGATCTTTCTAATACTTACAATACCAGCAAAGGCCTTTTCCTGGCAGAGTGGAGTTCTGTGTTATCCCTCGTTTTGCCCACCAGAAAGCCTTTGTGTTCTTGGCACAATCCTGATAGCGAAGTAATTACTGGTGCCTGTTGACCAAGAATGGGTATAAAAGAGAATTCTCCCCCACTTCACTACTTTTTCCCACATCACTTTATTCCAGTCCCAGTGATGGTGAACCCCCTTTCGTAAAA
>JAHLWZ010000498.1:48036-81448 GCA_020536535.1 Pelomyxa schiedti | reverse complement strand
ACTTCTACCGGTTCGCTTGTGCTCCACTAAAGTCACTCAGCACTTTACCAATTACTATTCAGAGGTATTGTCCTTTTTTCTTTGATTCACCTTCGTTACGTTACTGAAAATCAGTTTGATTCTCATTTAAACTCCTTGAAGGACTTGTGGGCATTGTCTGAGAGTTATACACCACCCGACAGATGATGACAGTTTTGATTCGAAGAATTATGCCACACTCTTCTTCGACATGCGGATTTCCAGGGGAGTATGGTTGTTCAAGGGTCATGTTCATTATCGAGGCTATGCCATGAGTATTGGCGTGATGGATGCCACCCTTATCAGCCCCTCTGTTGTCCTTGCTGCAGCAACAACTCCCTCGTCCCTCAATCACGACGTGGAGCACCAGCGAGGGTTCTTTGGATACTACCACGGCGGTGCCAGTTTGAATTTCATTTGGGTTTGTTATTCTTTTCTTTCTGCCGTTTCTTCCAACTCACATTCAGCACAGAATTCCCGCCGCATCGAATCCATGTTTGGCGTTGAACACGCAAACCCATTCCAAGATATTGGCGTTGTGATTGACATGGACAACAAATGCCTTGGGCTCTGGGATTCCGGGATCCTTCCGTACGTTTATTCACCCCTGCCCGATTCCGTAGTGCCGTTCATATGGCTGATTTCACCCAATGATTGCATTGACATCTGCCCACCCATCCCTCTGCCACGTGACCTTGTTTCACAGTGGGCCACTCTGTCTGCCACGCCCAAAAACCCTCCAATACCCCATAGTTATGATGAGGATTCTGATGATGAAGAGGATGTGAGCGAGCAACAACAAAACGAGTTGAGCTCCTGATGTAAAAAAGAACAGGAAAATAATAGAAACTTCTTTCACACAATGGAAAAAAATGGTTCTTTGGGCCTCCTCAACACTGGGACAGGTATTTATCCCTAAGTGAGGTGGCAATGGCAACAGCATCACCTGTTGGTGTTGTGGAATAGTTCCAGTCATCAGTCATCAGGGTCCAGTCTTCTTCCACAGCCCCAACTTTGGCCAAGTAGGCCTTCCTATCCCATAACGACGGTGTAGAGACAAACGGCCTCAGGTCATCTATAAAGGTTTGCCATCGGCTCAGCTGGAATGTGCGCGTGAGTCCGGCCCACATCTTATACCTTTTTTAAGTAATGAGTGAGTTTTTAGGCGGAACATTCTTGGGGAATTTGAATAGAAAGGAAGGACAAGTACACACGCGTAATCATTAAGAGATGTAAGGGGTAGACTCCACAGTGTTATTTGCAATCTGGCGTTGTACTGGTACACGAGTTGTTCATCTTCAGAGTCTCCCCATGACTTGGCTGCGGAAAGCCATTTCCCAAGCAAATAGGCATCCTGTGTCTGTAAAGTGCTTCAGTGTCAAACTCAAAAGAACAAAACACAGGAAATACTAACGGCCAGAATTTGGTCCATTTCCGCAATGATGGTTTCGATGTTTTGTGCGGCCTGCTCGAATGTTGAAGCATCGCTTTTGTAAAAACTGGATACGAGGGTTCTCCAATAGTTTGTCATAATACTTGACAGAACCTGGGGAAATGTTTTTTCCCAGTATTATTTATGACTCTTGGGATTACCTGCAGAGTAACTTGAGCAAGGTCGTTCCTATATGTGGCTTGGGATTTCAATGTGTCAGAGTCTCTTAACAATAAATCCCAGGCATCACAAACATCCTTTGGGTCCCAGTATATCTCTGTTGTTGCACAACACCCAACGCGTTCAATTCTTACATCAGGCCTTCCTCCAGCGATTATAGCAGAAGGGCCTTCTTGAGTGGTGTTGCAATTGAAGATGCTATGCTGAAGTAAACTCCATGCTTGCTTGGCTGATGCACTGTCTGCTCCATAACGCCTGACTGCATACTCCTCAACCCAAAGGTCCAGGTCGAAAGGACTCGTCCGCCAGTGCATTTCACTCATCAGATCATATACTGTCAGTTGACATTAACATTTTGTGGCAAATGATGAGTTCAGTCTCACCAACAGGATTTGTCTCAATTGCCTCAGGAGTAAATCCTGTGCCAACCATGTCAACTGTAGTATTTGATAAAGCATCCAGAGGCCACTGTGCCACATTGTCCATTGCAGCGAACATCCTGATGTTGTTTTTTTTTTTAGAAAGAGATTTTTTGGGAGATATAGCTACCCTGGGCGGCCACCAAAATTTTGCAGCATATTCCAGATAAAAGGTTTTCCAAAGAACAAGCCTGTGTTCCATATTGGCCTCTCTTCGGCGAAAAGGTCCAGAATCAACATTTGTGAGTCATCAACTATTTAATAGGTCTGCACAATAGAGTTGAGTGATTGGATTGAATCTCACTTGCATTGAGGAATGCCTCCACTTGTGGTGGTTGCCAAAAGTCAGCGTCATTCACCAGAAACCAGCCTTGCAATACCCACAGAGCTTCTGGGTCTGTTGCTGCCATAGAAGAGTAAATCTAAGGAAAGCATGATGCCAACAAATCTACGATAATGGCGTGCCTACCGCTTTTGCGACTTGGGACAAGTAATCAGGGTCATTACTGGGAGGTGTGTTTTCATTGAAGGGGTCACAATTATAAATGTGATCCGTGCCAAATGTTTCTGCCAGTGACGTCATCAGCAACTCTCCTATCTTCACATTTTACGTGAATAGAAAAGGTTTAGAAAAGAAAGCTTACAGCCGCAAATAATGGATCAAATGGATCTAGGAAGAATGTTCCATTAAATCCGTCTGCCCAAGGAGACAACTGTGTGACAGTTGCCCCAGGATAGTACGTTGTCAGAGCACGCGGGACATGGCCTGAGAATCCTGGAAGTATTGGTCTCATATCAAATGATCTCATTCGCTCAAGAATCTTTGAAATTTAAAAGAGAAGACATGCAATATGGCTGTGTTACTTGAAGTTGCAAATTTTTCTGTTTTTGCATCCATGATGAAGAAAGTGGAGCTAAAAAACAATCAATGAGCCAATACCCTTAATTATAATCACAGAGGTAGCATACAGGGCCATCCATCCACATTTCCCATCCTCTGCCAGGGAAGGAAAGCCGGACCGCCAAAAAAGTCATCCAAATCTTCAAAAGGAATGCCCAATTCATTGTACACTTGCTGCCAGATGTATTCCTGGCCAACAAATGCAAGTGGCAGGTTGACACCATTCATAGCCATCCAGTCGATCTCTTGTTCCCAGCGGTCCCAGTCCTGTCAAAAAAAAAACCGATATTTGTACTGCATAATGAAAACGACTTGTGGGACGGGGCACTGACCCACCAAACAGTCGAGTATCCCAAAGTGCAAGTGTTCATATAGTATCCATATTCATAAGGACTCTCCATCGTGAACTTCTCCACCTTGGGTGAAATATCCGGCAAGCAAAGCTGATCCCCCAACCTTTGAACAAACAAACAAACAAACAAACCCATAAGTCACAACTTCACATTCCCCGCCAATCACAGCCCCCAAAGCACCAACCGCACTCAAATCCGAACAGAAAAAAAAAACATAGGCCTTCACAAACGATGAAGAAGGGGAAAAATTGCATATGCCAACAGTCATACCAAGAGATGGAGCACATTGCGTAGTACTTGAGGTACCAATGGAACCCCGACGCCAACGCGACGCCCGACGTTCCCTCGACGTTGACCTCGCTCGAGCCGCCGTCGCTCCACACCGAAAACGAATCGGCGACGCCTGCGCCGGCGTCGTCGGCCCCGAAGGCGTCGACGAGCGAAAGGGCGAACGTCGGGGCGGGGCCGCACGACGCGTCGCGGCGCGACATCACGCGCGAGATGAGGCCCGTGACGGCGTCGACAGAGGAGGAGTAGGAATCGACGCCGCGACCCATAATTGCGACCAAGGCAGCCGCCACACCCACAGCCAGCACGACATAACCGCCGACCACGCGGACCTTTGGTCCCCCAACAATCATCACTGCAGTGATTCGAAGAAAACGAACGCGAAGACGAAAGTTCGATGATGTTTTTTTGTTTGGTGTTTGTGTGTAGTGGACTCACAACAGTGGTTACAATCTAAGATTCAACGGTGGCCAGGGGGACTCCCTCAGTGCTCAGAATGTGGATGACCCTTACCAAAGGTACGGGGCCGGATTCTGGTACAGAATCCACATTCTGAGCTTGAGGAGGGGTACTTGTCATCCATGGTGGGGAATCGAGAGCGAATTTCCACCCCACAATCCTTGCCGAGAGTGCAAACAGTGAGCCCATTTATAATGATACTGTGGTCCCACTCCTGGTTGTTTTGTTATCGGTAAATTGAGGTGAAGAGTATGGTCCTCCATCGAGAACAAAGTCATACATTGTGCCAACCAACAGGCCTCCTCCACCTTCCATTAAAATGGGATGCCCCGTTGTCAGTCCCACGTTCTGGATAAAGAAGAGTGCTCAGAAGATACCAGCGGTGGCGATTCACTGTTTTGAATGGAATCTGAAGTTGATATTTGCGATGGATGGTGCCGATAGTTTGGAGGAACAAGTGATTTGAGTCAGGATCACAACCATTTGCCACATCTTGGTGAAAAATAACAGAGGAGTGTTCCGCTTGTGCCAAAACCTGTTGTGTTTCTGGTCTTCCCGCGTTCTTTTTTTCTCCACCAGATTCCTTATGTCTTCTCTCACATGTTATTGGTGGAAGCCGTTGCTTCGTTTTCATATCAAATCGCTGCACACAGTGATGTGCATTTGCACTCATGCCACCAAAGAAGAAAAGGGTGCCATTAGTTGATGAGTGTCCATAACTGTTCAAAATCAGTGTCCTGAAACAACCAATAACTGCTACCAGGAAGCCCAGTGGGTTGAATGGACTTTGAGACTATTTTCAGGTCATGTAAATGAGGTTCCAGAAGAGAAGTTTATCCTGGGCCCTCCTGATTCGTTATTGCGTTTCACATTATGCTTTGCCTGGGGATAATATTTCTTTAAAATAATGAAAAGTGTTGTTGGCCTGTGTCCCGTCCACATAGCGCGACAGTCAGATCAGATTACGAACGATAAAATGTCCTCTTTCAGGGAATCGGTGATTGATGGTAATCGTCTGTTCTTTCTCTTTTTGGGAGTGACGACACGGCTACCGAGTAGTCACGAAGTTCCCAGAACCGTAACTGGGGGCTGGCTTTGGTGGAACTGGTGCATTGTGGGATGTCATGCATTATAAATAACATTTGTACTGAAACGCAAGTCACTCTTTTTGGGGAGGCGTTTGTTCCTGTCCAGCACGGAACGCATATTGATATGGATCTCGACAACCGTTGACTAAGATAACCAAGAGTTGTTCTTGACGCATGAATGTCAGTTTTTTGTACTGTGTTTGGGAATTCAGTCTGACTGCATGCCAAGTCCTCTGGAGTATATGCATGCTTATATGTTACATGTAACGCATCCAAATCTGAGTGAAGGTCCTTGTCATTTTTTAAAAACCCTTACCTCTAACAGGCTCGGCTAGAATCAACTTCGGGATGTTGAATCTAGTCATACTCAAGAACTAATCGCCACTGCATTCCGTGTGAGGAAGTGTTCCAACTCCGGACCGATGTAGAGGCCTTTGGCTGTGCACCTTAGGTAGTGAGCAATATTTAGCTTGCAGTTACTTCTTACCTCTTAACCAATGAATCCAGTGCCATTAGTGTGAATGTAATCGAATCTTTTGGGAGATTTCTATTCATGTGAGAACAGCTACCGGTCATACCAAATGCAACATACTACGAACAAAATAAAGGTACAACCCAGTCTCCAAATACCATCAAGCATACGCGGAGTATGTGTTGCCAGGAATTTGGCTCCCACAATTAAGCCTACCTAGAAATCGGCGCTATAAACAGAGCCCGTAGAGGGCTTTTTTTTCGGTTGGCTGCTGTGCCTGAAGTAGCTTTACTTCCTCGAAACCTTCTTTGTTTAGTAAATCAGCATATGCGTATCTTCCAGATAGATTCATCGAGATGACATTCCATCGGAATTCATCCTAGAGAGTTCTAGCCTGATGCAACGTCGGGCCTGAGCCCTCACCAAACCCTCCTGCTCTGTGACTGAAGACCCCGCAAGGGGACAACAACCGCGGAGCACTCTCCAAAAAAACCTCTGTGAAGCACGCAACCACGTCAGCCAACCGAACTTTTTTTGCCTCTCTCAGACTCTCCCGCTCCTCTGCGAGGCGGAGCTGGCTCCGTGTGCTTCCTTTTTCGTTTCCTTGTAGATCTTTCGTGCCACAAGTCGTTTTTTTCTGCTGAAACTAAAAATCAAGTCCCTCACAAGGACGCGGACCCCGCATGTCCGGGAAGAACGCCAAGAAAGTGGAGGCAGCCAAGGCTAAGCACGCGGAGGACATGGACGAGGACGCTCCCGCCAGCGTCAAGGCCCCCGCGCCCGCGGCGTCGGCTGCGGCAGCGCCGCCCCCCGGGAAGCCCGAGGCGGCCCCAGGGAGCAGCGCCGCCACCACGGCCACCACCACCGCGGCCACCGCGGCGTCCTCCAAGGGCAAGGACAAAGAGAGGGAGCGGCCGAAAGGGGCGCCAGCAGCGGCGCCCGAGCCCAGCGCCAAGGGCAGCAAAGGCGGGGAGGACGCAGCCAAGGCCGACAAGGGGGACAAGGGCGACAAGGGCGGGGGGGGCGCGGCAGAGGGCAAGGGGGACAAGAGCGGGCCCGCGGCGGCGGACAAGGGGAAAGACAAGGGGAAGGGCAAGGAGGAGGCGGAGGAGGAGGAGGCGGCAGAGGGCAAGGGCGGGAAGAGCAAGGGCGAGGGGGGGAAGGAAAATGCCCCTGGCGCTGGCGGGGGGAAAGAAAAGGCCGCGGCCAAGCCGACGGGCAAAGACGGCGGCGGGGATGAGGACGTCATTGTGATTGATTGCAACTGCATCAGCAGCAGCAGCAGTCACAAGAAGGGCGGCGATGATGATGACGACGACATATTGACCTTACATCATGAGCCGGTTGGTGCTTCTCTGGAAGGAACTGGTAAGGGCTCCAAAAAGAAGAACAAAGCAAAGCCAAACGGGGACCCTGTCATTGTGGAAGATGTAGAAGTACCCCATAAGCCGACTGCTGAAAAACCTAAGCCGCCTGCAGAAACAGCTCCAAAAGCAGGAGCTGAGGAGGCCACCACCACTACCAAGAAGAGTAAAAAGGACAAAGCCAAAAGTGAGAGCAGTGATGATAAAGAAGACAGCAGTTTTGACGAAGAAGAGAGCAGTGACGAGGAATCCACTACCGATACTAATTCCTCATCCTCAACTAAATCCGCAAAGAGCAAGAAAGTGGACAGTGGGAAAGGGAAGAGAAAAGTGAAAAAGGCCAAGAAGACTAACAGTAAGAGTAAGACTAAGCCTAAGACAAAAAAAGTATCAGGAGGAGAAACTAGTACAGATGAGGAAGAATTAATAGAGCCCGATAGTGAGAACTCCCATCACAGATCACCATCAAACGTGTTCAAGGCAATAATAGTTGAGGGTCCACGGAAAAGGAAACCCGTGGTGAGATTGACATGTATGCATTTCAATACGTTTGTTATTCTGCGTTTCACTTCACATTCTAACAACTCTTTCAGCAAAAGAAGTGGCCCTTCCTGGGAAGAAGGTTTGGTCTTATCTCATATCCCTATTTCCCCCTCTGATGTGTTTTACCCCTCTGATGATAGGCCTATGAATTATCCAAAATACGTGCTGCAGAAGGCCTCCGGGCTCCAATTAAATACACAAGATCCAGCAGCTCCAGTGAGAGTGAGGAGGAAAGCAAAATGAGGGCACCCAAGGCAGCTGGCAAGGGACTTGAGAGACCTCCAAAAAAGAGGTTGCTTTTATTTTGAATTTCCTCAATGTTGTCTTACTTCAACGACATAGCAGAAAATCTGTACTTCCCGAGATGTCCATACCTGATGTACGTTAATAACCACATGTGGTCTCTTTTTTGACACTTTATAGGAAATTGTAGAGAAACTCTCTCCACAGCAACTCACCTTCTTATACACTCTACCAGTTGTTCAACTGAAGGAAAAACTCCAGTATCACAAATCCTCCACCATAACAATCTGAAGTACCACAGAGCAAATAATTGTCTTATCACTGGACCAAAGACTGAACTACAAAAACGTATTGCGTACAATTCCATTCACGGATCACCACCGCGTTGCCCAAAGTGCTCTCGTGCATACCTCAAGCGCTCCGCAGCAGGTTGGTTGTGGCACTCCTTTTTAAGTTATAGAAGTCTAAACTTGTATTTCAAAAAACCCCTATTTAAACCCCAACTAAAAACTAAAGCCGCACAACTTGTTAATAAATACTTTTGGTTCTTCTACTCATTCCCTATAACAGATCATTTCTTCTGCCCTGGTGGGATGGAGAACAACACTTTCATGCCTTGTGATTTCACCTCTGACACCACAACAACCAAACCTGTTGACTGGAAAAAAAAGCCCGAAACCGACCTCCTGTAGACCGGAAGTCCCCAGTCATTCCAATTCCAACCACAACAAACACACCAACCACAAAACACTGTCCCCAGTACCCAGTACCACAAGAAACAGAACCTATCTCTGAAAGGTATTTAAAGTTCAATTGATTTTTTCGTTTGTTCTTCAAGCTTCCACATTCCTTTTTCGGCCAAAGGTACAAAAACTCGTTCAACCGGCCTTGGGCTTATTGGTGGACGCCAACGGGCTGCTGCTTCCAGAGGCCCCCCTGAGTCTCACCGCCGAGCCGCGAGCGCCACCCATAAGTCCCTGGTCGCCCTCCTTCTCGTTCCCGCAAGTCCCCTCGCCGCCCCCTCCTCCTCCTCCTCCTCCCCAGAGCTCGGTCCTCAGTTGCATCTGCGAGGCCCGCGTGGCCGCGAGCCTGGAGCCAAAGTCGGCGAGCTGCCTCGCGAAGGCCAGGCTGGGGAACGCCGTGGGGTGCTCGCTCTGCACGGCGCGCAGGGCCGAGGCCCAGTCCATGGACAGCGCGTACATCACGAACGCGGTGACGACCGCGGCGCTGCGGCTGACTCCCCACGCGCAGTGAACCAGCACCCCGCCGCGCCGGTCCGAGTGCCGCGAATTCTCGCAGTTATGGGACGGAGAAGGAGGTGCGGTGGATGACGGTGAGGATAGGGGTGATGACGATGACGACGATGACGTGGAAGTGCAAGTGCAAGTGATGCTATTGATGGGAGTTGATGAGGTTGTTGTCGCTGTTGGAGTGGAAGTAGTGCTGGTGTTGATGTTGGTCGAAGCGGAGAGGATTCCGCAAATTCCGGTGCTTGTTGTGGTGCCAATGTGTCCTACGGAGATACTTGTGGATTTCCGGAGATTGGAGGATGCCCGCGGAGTGGCGGGGATGTATGGTGGGAATGAGGAGGCGGAAGAAGTGGAGGAGTGGTTGTGGAGGCTCCCGTTTTCTCCCGTCTCTCTGAGAGCCTTTGAGATGAACTCTATGGCTTTCGGAAAGTATTGTGATATATCCACGGTGGTATCATCCGGAATTCTGGTGGGAGAAAGAGGTAAGTGTGTAATAGTAATATATATTGGACGCTTGCATACTGTATAGTCTCTACAATTATATTCTTCGGAAAGTGTGAATAAAAATCCGGAATGTCTTTAATTTCAAGTACAGAAAGAACGTGGGTGATCCCCAGCGACTCCAGTGTCTGATTAAGATGTGAGTACAGAGTCTGGGATGAAAGGATGCGAAACACAACAAATGAGGGAAAGCGGGAATCACCACAAACCTCACTATCAAACGCATTGTCCAGGTCGCCGATATACAAGCCATCAAGAATGCAATCCGGACGTGGCCTCTTATTAGGAATCCACTGATTGGTGAGGTGGTTGAAGTGGAAGTTCTCACAAAAATGTGGCGGAACAAGCCGCTCTGTTGTGATGAGGCCGCGTGCTTGTGTATCAGACATGTATGCGGTGTGTGCCCTTGTGTGGGTTTTCGTTATTATTAATGAATAAAAAAATGCAACGTTCACAGGGCATTTTCCACACACACAGAAAAGTCTACCTTTTTTGCGTGCACGAGTTCCACCAAACACAAACGGCAAGTGCAGTTTCGAAGTTCTGTTCCCAAAAAAGGAGAAGTTCGCAGTACCATGATGCTTGTGTCTGTTCGCAGCTTCCTAGTTTGAGTGAACCAGGCTGCCATTCCCCGAATCTTCAAACGACGGTTGGAAATGGCTTGGTGCTGCCCAGAGCCACAACTAGATTCATCAACACCCCACAAAGGGGTTCGAAAAATAGTTCAAGAAGCACCACAGCAGTTTTTGGGTTGATCAAAAACCCATCATATTATTTATAAACGGCGAATGAGTGGCACGACGACACCGGCGGGTGCGGTTTTTGCAGTGCGTGCGGTGTCTATTGACGACGTCATGGTAGAACCAGCAAAGGTTGTTGTTTGTTGTCCGTTTTTTTTTTTTTCTCCGTTTCGTGTTGAAGGGCCTCGCCTCACGTTTTTTTTTTTTTTTCGTGGGGTTTTTTTTTTGCAGGATCACGATGTTGTGTGGTCATCGTTTCAGAATGAGCAACCTCCATCAGTGCCTGTTTTGAGGATATTTGGTGCTACCCCTGCTGGACAAAAGACGTGTTTGCACTTGCACAAGGTGCTTCTTATTGGATTTTTCTTTCGACCCAAGTGAATTAAACGTAGGCTTTCCCATATTTCTTTGTTCCATTTCCTGATGACCAACCAATGGTGAGAGAAAATGGTACTTGAGTTATTTGTCATGAAAGTACACTTATTTGTGACTTTTCCCTCTTCAGTGGAGTCTTATTGTAGAAAACTCTCTATGTGCATTGAGAGAGCAGCTCACGTTGCAAACCAAAACCTGGAAATGTCGAAACCATTTCCAGGAAACAGGTACAACACAGGGCAACAGCATCACCACTATGTGTTCAAAATTGTTCCAGTAAGAGGCAAGCCATTCTATGGTTACTGTCCCTGTGAAAAAGTTTTCTTGAAAACTTATATGTATGCACAGCTAATCTGTTCAAAACTTTTAATTGCTGGTAGCTATAATCCACAACATGTCACAAGAATCGTGGCTCTCTTGCGTAGTGGGGCCATTATGCAAACAAAATTTGCTGTTTATGAGGTAATTTTTACCAATGAAAATTACTGCTCAGTGTATGCAGGCCCATATTCCATTCTCCTTGCAAATTTTTGTTGACTATAATCTTTTTGGAATGGGCCTGGTAAATCTGAGACATGTCACATTCCGTTGTCCACTTCCAGCAGGAGATCGAGCAATCTGTTTAGGGGGTGTTTCTTTCGAGAGAGGGCTTTCACAGAGGAGGAGTGGTGATCTTACATCTTACTTTTCTTTCTTGTTTTGTCAATTGTCCTGTAACATTGCCGCTCTTCACTCTGTGAGCTTATATCGTACAAAATGCAGAATACGATCCTTCCAGTCTTCAGCGCAAACTCTTCGTGTCTACTACAGGAGGTATTGCAACAAACGGTCTGCCACGCACCACAACATGTGAATTGGAGGTTGATGCCTCCATCGAGGACTTGCTCAATCCTGACGATCTTCTGGCTGCAACAACCCCTTCTTCTGGCATTCCGCAGTATCACAAAAAAGTAGTTCGATCTCTTGCTTCCATGTGGCAAGAGCAATCAAAGTTACTTGGAGAGAAATTTAAAGTACCACTGGAGTCAAAGAGGATTCTACCCTGTAAATCGGAATTGGAGACTGTTATTCAGTGAGTCTTTGGTATACCCTTTTGGGTTGACTTACAAAAAAAGGCAAAGAATACATGAGATTATTGCTGAGGAGGCTGTCGATCACAATGCAGCTGCATCAGGTGTCTGCTTAACCGTTTTTGTTATACCGTAACTCCGTGAATAGTTGTTCAACAAACTGAATCGTCAAGCACACTCCATTCTAGCTCACCTTTCTTTGAACAGACCCCACCCTCCAATGCCCCCTTTTCACCTGACCCAAATGAATGTGACCCCAAGAGCATTTCAATTAATACTCAGGTACCCTGACCGCGGAGAATTTTTCTTTTTCATACTGATTCTTGTAAGGATAAAGCAGCGGCATCAGCTCTGGACTTTCTCCGTGATACTGACTGGTCTCTCTCCGATCTTCAGACCAATGAAAGCACAGAAGATACTGCCATGGAGGCTGAAGGAGATAGTAGTGGCACCTCTTCTGATGATGATCCTGTTAAATCACAGAAAGAACTGATGGATATAATGTGCGTACAATGTAATTAGAGGAAGCTTAACCTCTTTGAAAAAGGGGCTCTGTTGAAGAAAAACCCAACGGGAATTTAGCCCAGATCCCACAATTTGATGGCCGGAACGATAGGACAGCAACTCGGCGTCATGTGAGCCTATACTAATCAACAAAAAAGGGAGCACTTACTTATACCACCAACAGCGTTTTTGCAAGCTTGTGGAATCACATCCCAGCGTACCTGAGGACATAGTTTCTCAAGATATCTTTCAACCCACTGTTAAGGTGCCAACTTTCATCAAACCTGAATCCCCTGGCGCTCAAATTAAACTCCCCCATCACCACAAGCACCACCATCACTCCGTTCAACATCAACCTTCCTCTAAAAATTTGGGTACCTTTTCCACAACTGCTGGTAGCACTAGCACTAGCACTAGCAGTAGCAGTCGCAGTCCAAGCTCTACACGCAAACACACTCACACTCTTGAATCCTGCCAGCAACTTGTTAAACCCTCAAAGCTTTTATTTCACGAGCCTCCTCCAAAACGAGTATGCTCCTGGGAAAAGCACCACTGTGCCCATGCTTGCAAATCTGTAACCACAAGTTCATCTTCCTTGACGTTTCTAAGTTTCCCAAAAGATTTCAAGTAAAGATTCTGTGGCACTCAATTTTCCAGAAACGCAATCTATACAGAACCAGGCCATTCCGTCAACACACCCTGTACCCTCAACCCCTGTTCCATATGACCTTTCCTCTCCACCTCCGACACTTGCCTTCCCACCAACACCCCACTTTAACAAAGCAGTTACTTGTCCGCATTCTTGCAGAGGGTATATTCAGCAGCCCCTTCCTCCTGGAGTTCTTGCTCTCGATTCACAAAATCCTCTACCACCTTACGTCCCATCACGATTTAAAAGTGCTTCAAAAAGGTCGCCAACCAACCCAATAGGGGGATTACCAAGTTGTTCCAGTCGTACTGTTACTTCAAGCAGCGGTAATCATGGGAAATTCCAACCCTCAAAGCCAACCATGAAGCTCATGTCATGTGTTTCCATTGGACCCTTGGAACCACATCTTTCACAAGTCAAGAAAAAGCCCATCCAGACAACAAAAGATCCCCTCAGTAGTTCAAAACTACCTTCCAAGGTACCAATTAAAAAATTCGAAACCCATGAGAATTGCCTACCTGTTTCCTGTTGCCTACCACATGCAGCCATTTCCGGCTCAAATGGATCCTCAAAATCATCAACAGTTGACTCTGCCGCCGAAGATTCAGATGTTTCTTGCTACTACATTGGAGAAACACAGCGAACTACAAGCAACTCTAGGGAGAGCCTTGATGATCTAAGTTCAACTCAAATCCGTGTAACGCAGTTCGGAACGCAAGATCCAGTGCACCAATTTTCCACACCTGAGTCCAGTTACCATATGCTATCATTCAACCAATTGCCGGTGCATGAAACAGATGAATCCTGCAGCAGTATGGAAGAAGAAACAATTGCCGCACCCGGCACACGAATTAGCAGTCCTGTTTCTTCTCCCCCAGGTTTTACTCAAGTATTGGAGACACCAGTGCACGTCAACACTCCCCCTGACGAAGACACTCCACCCAAAATCCCTCAAAATGAAATTGTGTGTAATACTGTTTCTCGTACGATCCCTAGTTGTGGCAAGAAACACCACAGTACCGAAGATTGTGAGGGCATGAATTTTTTGCACCCACCTGATAACCTTCAGCCACTGGAAGACTTGTTTTATACACTTGAGCCACCTGAACCTGAAACCATAAAATCAAGTGACCTCTCCCTTACCACAATTGAGTACCAACCTCCGTTTTTCTCGAGTGTCAAAGATTCATTTGCTCCTGCCTTTGTGAGTTAGTTCATGTCAATTATTCTCAACTAATTTCTCAGCAATTTGGTGGAAGAGAGATTCGCATTCCCGTCAAGCTCAAATACGAGGAACCCTCCTATCACATTAACACCAGTGCCCTCCCACAATTTACTCCAAAAATGGATAACTTCACAGTTGACCTGGATTGGTTTGCTAAAAAGAATATCGTGTATTGTGCATAACATTGAAATAAGGCATTTCCCTCCCACCCCGAACACTTTGGAATCTACTGAGTTCACTCCTCTTCTACCTCCGCCATCACGCTGGTGCACCTGTTCCCCTCATTCGGTCAGTTTCCTTTCCCACTGATGTTAGTGATTAACCACTTCAAAGAATCTCCCCACTTTGCAGCCGCAAATTTCGTCTGTACTTCCCGCGAATAATTCCCTGAATGAAAGTCTGGATGCTGCTTGGCACACGAACCAGCATTTAACTCACATGAGTGTTGAAATTCATGGTGCCATTGACTATAAATCTGAGTTACATAGTAAATTTTTTCTATGTTGCAGTCAATACAAGAGGCTCTCTTAAACCCGACCCTGAACATGATGCAGTGCAATGCATTTGCTACTGCATCCATGATGATGATGCCGTCGAGATAGCTGGGGATTCATATAGGCAACACTTGCATTTACTTTTTTTCCTTTTTTCTAACTCATTTCAGGGACATGACCGGAATTTTGATATTGGAAACCGAACCTTCAGCAGTCCCAACCTTTTCCTATTGTATAGGTAACCTGTCCCCAAAAAAAAGGTTCAATTGAGTAATCTATTCAGATGGACGTGTCGATCAGTATGAAACAGAGAAGGACTTACTCGCAGGATTTGTGAAATTGGTTCTTGCTTTTGATCCAGACATCATGTCTGGATATGAGATACAGATGGAGTCTATCGGCTATTTACTTGACCGCGCTCGAGTGCTTGGTATTTTATCTACAACACTTGAAGTGCTTCACACTTACAAAGGATAGGTTTTGATTTATGTGTAGAACTGGGGAGGATTCGAATTGTAAAACCTGCAGTTCCAGACAAACCACCGCAACAGAGTAAAGCGGACTGGAGTTATGCTCACGCAACTGGCTTCTCAGTGCAAGGTACAATTCATGTAGCCACAGCCGTGAATACTTCTACAACTACTATCTCCAGGAAGGATCCTTCTAAATGTATGGCGACTTCTGCAAACCGAGGTAAAAGCTACAGACTACACACAGTCCTCAATGGCCACACAAGTCTTAAACAAAAGGTTTCAGAGGTGCCTTATAACAAGATGAAAATTCACACTTAACAGGTTCCCTAGTTTTTCCTACGAGACCCTGACTCGATGGTATACCAGCCCTTTGCCATCCTCTTGTGCTTCCTCCCAGTTGCACATCCAAAATTTTCCTGAGAGATCTCGGACAATCAATTACTACTTAAAACGAGTTCAGACAACCCTCGACCTTCTGCACTCGGTAGATCTTATTGGAAGAACAAGGTGCATGCACCCTTGTTTTTCGAGGACTGAACTTAATTATCCCGTTACAGTGAGCTTGCTCGAATTTTTGGAATTGATTTCTTTTCGGTACTTAGCCGTGGATCGCAGTACAGAGTAGAATCAATGCTCTTCCGGCTGACGAAACCCCAGAATTTTATTTTGATTTCTCCCAGTAAACAACAAGTCGCGCAACAGCGAGCGCCAGAATGCATCCCACTGGTTATGGAACCCATTTCTCGGATGTACCCAATGCCAGTTGCAGTATTTGACTTCCAATCACTCTATCCATCTATCATTATTGCCTATAATTACTGGTGGGTAATTACTTCCTTCATGCCTGACTCCACTAACCAAACACCCATAGCTACTCAACATGCCTGGGAAAAGTTGAAATGCCCAACCCTTCCAGGGAAAAAAGGCTTGGTGCATCTAGCGTAACAGTACCAAAGGGCCTTCTGGGATTTTTAGAAAATAAGCTTAATGGTATGTACGTTTATGATTCTATTTTTCAAGTGCACTTGTGTGGAAAGCCAATGTATTTCTAACCATATGCACTGTGTAGTGTCTCCCAATGAGGTTATGTTTGTAAACCAAGAAGTGCGACAAGGAGTTTTACCCAGGATGCTCCAAGAAATACTGGAGACTCGAGTAATGATAAAAAACTCAATGAAATGGATGCAAGGGAAAGGGAACAAAGTAACAACTACATTTTGTACAGTTTGGATAACATTGACATTCTTTAAGGCATTCGATCGAATGATGAATGCCCGCCAACTTGGCTTGAAAATGATAGCAAACGTGACGTATGGCTACGCGTCTGCAGCGTTTTCTGGACGAATGCCATGCGTGGACATAGCAGATGCCATTGTCGAAACTGCTCGTCAAACACTAGAGAGGGTTCGCTCCTTTGTCAATTGACACCCACTAAATAGAGCAATGCAGGCAATAAAAGTGGTAAACAGCACGTCTAAGTGGAACGCAGAAGTAGTTTATGGCGACACTGACAGGTTTCCACATACCTCTAATTCGTCAACTTTTCTTAACCTTGTAATCTACAGCATGTTTGTCATGTTAAAAACTGCCACCAGAGATGAGGCATTCAAGATGGGACAGGAGATTGCACAGACCATTACGGAGCAAAACCCACCACCAATAAAATTACAATTTGAGAAGGTTCCTTCCTTGGTTATTACCTTTTACGAAATCAACAACTCACAACTAGTTGTATCATCCGTGCGTGCTGGTAACTAAGAAACGTTACGTCGGCCTCAAGTATGACTCCCGTGATAAGAAGCCTGAGATGGAAGCCAAAGGAATTGAACTTGTGAGACGGGATACATGTCCCCTCGTTCAACGGATAATGGGAAAAACCCTGAGGTTCTTTTTTTGTTTTTATCAGTGGTGCATAGAACGAACAACGTTCACTAGGCTGCTCTTTGACAATCGTGACTTATCGAAGATTAAGCAATATTTGGAAAGGCAATGGAAGAAAATCCTTGATGGTTATGTAGACGTGAAGGAGTTCATCTTTGCCAAAGCAGTTCGCCTTGGATCCTATGAGTTACTGAAGATACTCTGCCATTTTTGTGCCAATTAATGTTACCAGGAACCCCAAAGCTCTACCTCCAGCAGCACTGGTGGGGACCAGGGCCAAGGAGTCCGATCATCGAGCTGAGCCACGTTGGAGAGAGAGGGTCAGGTATGTTGTCGTGAGTGCCTATCCCGGAGCACGCTTGGCAGACATGGTTATTTCTCCAGAGCAGTTTATGGCCAAGTATGATTACTGCTAAAGAAGTGCTCAAACTCACTACATAAACAAAACAAGCTCCGCCCTCCGACTTAACTCCATTTATTACATCACAAAGCAGGTGAACCCTGCGCTATCACGCGTTCTCAATCTTGTTGGTGCAAGTAAGAACCCAGTTCCAGTGTTTCTTTGTCAAAACCTTTACATTTGCTAGATGTCAACGCATGGTACACAAACATGTCCAGGAAATGGGCGCCGGTAATACGGCCCCTAATATCTCTCAACCAGCCTTTGAAGCCCTTTCCTCTCAAAAAGCTCATCAAGGAACTGCAACCGTTGAGGGCAGTAGGAACCATGCAGCTTAACTCGGCCATATGCCAAGGTGCCTCAGTGATGAAAACAATCACACTAGAGAGGTACTGCAAGGTTAAGAGCTGCATAGTCTGCGGTGCTGAGCATCAGTGCACACAGAACACATTCTTCTGCTCCCGCTGCGAGCGCAACCGCTTGCTATCCTACACTGTTCTCACCCAAAGGTCTCTTCACTCCCACCGAAACTACCCCGCCCGCAACAAATACCCCCGCTTCTTTCATACTAACAACTACCCCAAATAGGTGCAGTATGGTGGAGCGTAGGTTATCACAACTGCAGGAACTATGCCTCGTGTGCTGCGGAGGAAGAAGAACTCAGGACGTGGAGTGCTGTGCCACCGACTGCCCCGCAGTGTCCTCCAGAGCCGACCTAGTCGCGGCCTTGTCCTCTCTCAAAAGGGTCATTGCTTCTCTACTGCAAGACCAGCACCATTGAACAACAAACAAACCGAATTCACAACTTTTTGGCAAAAAGAAAACAAAAGACTCTGTTTGATGATGGTTATGAAAAGACACGTTGCGTTTTGGAACGCAGAGGGGGTTTTGGGGGTATTAACAGGGAATTAGAGCCTGGATGGGGAGGGGGATGTTGAGACTGAGACCGGGTGGTACTGGAGCACAACAGGGACTGATTGTTGTAGCATCACGGGTTGCTGCTGGAAGGAGGTCTCGCATCTCTTCTTGAGGGTCTCTATGGATGCACGGGAGAGCTGCAGAAGCGAATTGGTCTTGTCCAAGTCGGCCTGCAACGTGAACGTCTTTGTCTGCTCGAGGTGCAACATCTTCTTTACAGAAATGAGCTCTTGGTCTCTCTCCAAGAGTTGCATTCGCAGTGCCACAACTTCGGCCGTGAGTTGTTTCACCCTAGCGTCTCTATTTGGGTAATGTTAGTTATCATGGTGATGGCCTGGGATGTTGTTTGGACATACGTCAGTGCTGGATCAGAGTCAGCACCACCCAGAACGGGAACGTTGGGAGACGGGTCTTTTTGCGCAGCAACCGATGGAGAAAGTTTGAACTCCGGTTTGATGACAACAATGCGTGGGCGTCTCTCTTCTGTCGTGGACGACTTGACAGGAGTGGCACTTGCACTCACCACCACCACTGACGAAGTTGCTGGAGTTGATGACTGGGAGGTGGATGATGATGCGGAAGCGGGAGGAATTACTTCTATGGGTTTGTCTGCAGGATTCTCAGTGCCATTGGAGCCAGTAGGGTCTTCTTGCCTTGATTTCTTAGCTGTTGGTGAGGACCCTGTTTTCCTGCGTGACTTCTTGCGTTTGCTCCTCTTGTGTCCACTCCCCTCATCAGAAGAGGACGATGAGGAGGAGGATGATGAACAGGAGGAAGAGCACGTGGAAGAAGAAGAGGAGGACGAGGAGTCCGAGGATGAAGACGGAGAGGAAGAGGAATCACGTGTTTTGGCTTTGGTCCTGGTACGAGTTCTTCCTGTCCTGTTCCCTTTCCCTTTCCCTTTCCCCTTCCCAGTGGCCTTGGCCTTGGCCTCTTTCTTTGCTGCTGTAATAGAAAGTCTGCGAGTAAAATCGGTTGCTTCCTATATTGTGTTATGGACAATAGAACTAGATTAAGCTCGATATTTACTGCAATTCTTGGAAGAGCTCTGGGCTTCCACTCCGGACCTGCTACTTCTAACACACCAAGCTCAAATTCGATGGCCCACTGCTCGCACTCTTGAGGATCAGAACATCTGATATTAATTGATCAGTCCAAACAAGTACGAAGTAGCATTGCTACCTATTGAAAAACAGCCCAACATTGTCCGCACAAGTCCAATCCTCTGGGATCGTGTTAAGATTTGTTGTTATAGCCATTTTCCTATATTTTTTGCATTTTGTGCACTGTACCCAAGGGCTTTTTTTTTTTTTTTTGAAGTGAGAGGAGGTCTGTGACAAAAAATGTCTTTGGGTACCTTGGTGTTTCAGAGCACGGCAAGGGAGATTCCTCTGGTTTATCACAGGTGTTGAACCTCGTGTCTTCATTCGAACGACAACACCACTGTGAAATGTTACAATCTTTCATTTTCATTTGGAGGTTAACTCATACATCATCTTGATACTTTGAACAATGCCGAGCAACTCTCCTCCACTTTGTACATATGGAACATTGTAACCAAAACGGACCTAGAAAATGTTGGCACAGTGACTAATGTAAGGATGGGAAAGACCTTTTTCACACATGTGGCTCATTTTGTTGAAAAAAAACCCTAGAATTGGCTTTTTAAACCAGTAGTTCCTGTAGGAGAAATTTTACTTTGATATTACCCTGACTTAGGGAGATTACCAGTAGAGGGAAAGCTTGGTTGCTAGATTTGTTGTAAGAAGACGAAACTGTGGGTCTAGAATGAAATCTTGTTTATTGTGTGTGGGTTTCAGATAATCACAGTTAACCTGAATAGGCAAAGTAAGTACATATCCGTAACGAAGTAAATTAACCTACCACAGCTATAACAGCAAGCCCTCTTGAATCGGGATTATTCTAAAGGTGTGGATGAACAACACACCAGGTTGTTGTTGCCATACCTGAATGCCGTATCGCTGGTACATAAGGATAAGACGTGACCTGTGGTAAATGAAGGCACCACATTCGTGTTTATTCTTCCTATTGAAGCCAAAAAGAATAGGAACCCCGTCTTTTCCAATTTGATGGTAATTCATTGACATTGGCCTTTGTGACAATGAGCATTATTATTTGGAAGTATAGCATACTTGAATAACGTCAAACTCCAGTTAATTGAATGAACTTTATGGTTTCTGATGAAAATAAACATCTTCGAATTCAAGTAGAGGACACTGCAGTACGCTCGCAAAGAGTAACGCTCCATGGATGTTGCTTAAGGGAAAGAGTTTAATGAGGTAAATTGTATTTGTCGAGGGCAAATATACGGAAAGCTATAAGGTAGTCTTTGGGCCTTTCTACTTCCAGTTCACGCATCCTATTATCACCATAAATTCGTCTGGCTTTGGCTAACACCCTCTTACCCAGCAGATACTGTCAGATCAACAAGTATGATATCATCTTGGCGATCAAAGTTAAACTCCAAGTCGCCTTCTTGGTCTTGTTTCAGCTCATAAACAACTTTGTACTTTGAATACTCAGGTAAATGGAGGAATAAAATACATATTCTTGTTCCGTGGTTGGGTGTAAATTGTTGCTCAAGCTCAGTAACGGTCCTGAAGGGACTATACTTTAATATTGCCTGTAGTCTAAATTAGTCATGGGCTGAGATGTGCTATTACTGTACATTTAAGTCATCACGAGAAACGCTGGAAGGTGTGCAAGGATGCTTATCGGGCCAAGAGCAAAGTGGTACTAGCACTTCCTCAGCATGAATGTCCTCCAGAAATGTCTGCAAGCAAACTTAGTGGTGGTATCAGTCTCAAACTGCATACCTGGGACAAGAGGCCAATGGTCTTGTATTCCCCGTTTCTTGTGAAAACAACAGCACTTGAGCCAAGGCGCATTGTGCCAGACTTGAAACCATTTCCATAGTGCCCAATAGGTACATAATCTCCAGTGATCACCTGTTGAATGGTTTCCATTTCCTTCCCAAAGCCCACAATCATCCTACCTTGTCACAATGCCCAAAAGATAAGCACAAGTGAGTACCAGAAGGAGACATCCCTAACAAACCAGTTACCACTGCATATCTACAACAATCCAAAAAAAAAAAAAAACCCTACTAACCTTTCCCATTGTCGGTGAACACCAACATTTTTCTGCCGGGCTTTGACGAGGAGCCATCGGGCGAATAGTGCGTGTAGGACGAAACATCCACGTCGAAACGCGTCGCTTCGGCGTCGCGTGCGTTGTCGATTAGCTCGGCGATAGCTCCAAATGCCCAGCGATGGCTCGTGCTATTCGAGTGCAGGAATTTCGGGTGTGTCTAACGAGGTTATTAACGGGTTTCGTTTTTTTTTTTTTTCCCAAACGACGAAAAGCGATTTAATAGTGCTGCTGTGTTGGTGTTTGTGCTTGGTGGGGTTACTGTTTGTTTGGCATACTATGCTGTGCTTGAGTGTTTGCCCCCCAAAGTTGGCTTGTAGGTTCATCTTGGTGTTTTTTGGAAAAAAATGAAATTGGTAATCAATTTTTTCCCTTGTTTTATGCAGGAAGAAGATCTTGATCACAACACCCAAAATAGACCCAATTGGCTGCTTCACTTGGTTAGAGGGAAGAAACAAAAGGAATTTTCTTTTGAAAAAGCAATTGTATTTAGGGATGCTCTAGAAGAAGCTTCAGATGCCATAGTTGAGGAAGCATCTGTGGTGATGTTAGAAGAGAGTAAGATGCAAGTTGAGGAACATAAACATACCTAGAAGGTAACTCTCCCTAGCAATCCCCACAAGAACTGTTGATGCTGAGGGAAATAAGATACAAGAGTATTGTGGGTAATGTTACCTCTGACTGATACTTGAATATCCACAATAAAGTATTGTTTGAGCTCAAAATGTAACTTAGTGACAATCATGTGTTCTTTTGAAACAAAAGTCCTAAGTATTTTTTTAGGTTTAAGCAACTTTTACATGGTTTTTTTTTACTTCTTCTACAAAATATTTCTCAAGTTACTAAAATGAGATTATAACTTAATATGGAGATAGAAGCACACTTTTTCCTCTGTAGTGGATTTGAGCCCAGGTACTCAACTTGGAAGTTTTTGCTGTATCATCTATTGTAATGTACAATCTTTGTAAGTGGCAGTAAACCCAAGTGATGGTTGGTTTCTGGAGTTGGTAGGAAACTGGTTTTGAGGAGGTTGACTTCTCAGGTAAGAGACACTGTGGGCTTGATTTGGACAACACAGACTGAGAGTTTTTCAGGCACCTCATTCAGCATCTGGAGATATATATCAGATGAATATTTTACAGATGTTAGTGTCAAATCTCTGAGAGAATGGTGTTACTTGGCTCAACTTCAGAGGCAGCAGCAAAAAGGTACAACCAAAAGCCAAAACAACAATCCTGACAGGGGAATGCTGGTCTCATGCCTGTGAATAATGTCCATTCTGCCTCCTGTATTTAGTGCATTAGGTGCTCAACAGGCATATTTTAGTGTTGAAACAAAAAAAAAAAAGACAAAGACCGAAGTATTAAAAAAGCACCAAAACGAAAAAAAGAGTTTTAACTGCACATACAGTATTACTCGCGTCGGTCACGTGGAACGAAGAACGGAACACCAACAAGGACAGCCAACGTACCATTTTCGCCCCCACCCACACACTCCGTTGTGCCTCTACTTGACCACGACCAACTGCAATTGTTTACGTAAACACCCCGTTTTGTTTCGCTGTACTTCGTACTTCTGGAAAATGATCGGCTGCTTTAGAATTCAGGCGGAGGCCAGAATGAGACAGTCCTGCCACGCATTCGCTCTCTTCGACGCGCACAGCAGTTGTCAGTCAGACTACTTTCTCGATGGTGTGAGCATTAAGGAAATCGTGAGTCGGAGTGCCAACGGCGATGGCATTTCCCCAGCTCATTTGGGCCAGAAGTTCAAGTCACGGTCACGCCAGCTCTCGGCCGTTGTTGTGGTTTCCGTAGCCACAGCAAACTCGACTACCTCGCTCTTATCCTTCTTGCGGAATAGCTGGGTGCAAAAACATTGCATAAGGGAGTTGTTTGAAACAACTCTGAGTGCGAGCCAGAGGCATGACATTGTGACCAAGTGTGTTGAAGTACTTCTGCTCGTTCGTTCAGGCACAAGGTCTTTCTCGGTTGGCCACTTCTCTTGTGTGTTTGGATTCATGGTGGGAAGGCCTCATGTCCCAACAAATGGCAACTAAGATACCAGAGAATGTTGGAAGGAGAAGACCTTAACCAATGCTGTGAGTACCTGACACCTCTCATAGAACGGGGTGGACCTTGTCGATTCGTATCTGGTACATTATACAGATAGGATCCTGGAGAAGGTTCTGCATATGATTGAAGACGTAGAAGAGGAACAAACACATGTGCAGGGATCAAATGACTGCATTAGAAAGATTGTTCGAACTAAGTGATTTGCTCCAAAGTCCTGAGTATGCACAGAAGAAGCTCAACCCATTTTCTTCCAGCGCCTCTCCTTCATGTTCTACTGACTACAACAGTTACTATGGAAGATAATATCATTGACCTGGGCCATGGTGGAGATCAATTGGTATATTCCGACTTGATGCTTGAGAAGCTTGACGATCAGAATAGGAAGGCCCTCATGGAGTACTGTCTCAAGAGTCTGGGTATGGGACACAAAGAACCCACTGAGGGTGCAGAAGACTCAGGAGGTGAGCACGGGAAGTATTCTTTGATTCTGACACACAATGTACATTCTAATAATAACTCTTGCAAAGACGCTTGTGCCACGAGCAGGTCAAGAAGACTTGGGAATTTTCCTCCCTGATAACCGTGGAGTTTCTGCTATTGGAGGTTATTGAGGACGCCTTTGATCGGAATTAAATTTTCCTGTGCTTGGGCTTGATCGCTTATCCGTCATCTGTGGAGAACAGCCTAAAATCTTGTTGTCTCAGAAATTTTCTCCGCGGTTCAAGAAAATATATTCCAAAGGAGAAAATGAAGGAAACATTCTACAAGGCAGGCAGTCATGCAAGGGCTCATGCCAAAAGTGACCAAATGGGTCACTATTGAAACTAATCTCTTGTGGCGAAGACATTCAGAACGATTCCACTATAATGAGGTTCTATGTTACCGGTCTCAGCCGGAGGTTACACCGACGCAAGTATGTACCCTTTTCCTATCTTTTTCCCTCTTGACACTGTAAAAGGATGATTCAAACAGTGAACTGCAAGAGACTTCAAGGAAGAGACCGATGATTGGACCTCCAGAAGCAAACAAAAGGCCTTAAATTCCGGTATAATTTTCATTCCCTGACGGGCTTGATGTGGAGCCTTTTCACTACAGTAGGTTATCTGGTCAGTGTGTTCTGCTCAGTTGTATCTTGACTGTTGGACCCTCACCAATTGGTATTACAAGAAGAAAAAGTAACTTTATACCTCTTATAATTGCTGTGGTTACTTTTGTTTGAGTACCGGCCCTGGTTTTCGTCGAAGCCTCTGGGTTTCCCCAGAATGAGCTCAAGGATTTAAGTTGATACTACTTGACCCGGCAGAATAGTTGGCCAAAACAGGCCATTATTATTCCCCCCTTTTTTTTTCCTTCCGCATTTTTTGATCGGATGATGATGGAAGGGGCGCTGCACTCGGTTGTTAGCTTTATCAGTAGCAGCAGCAACGACGACGTGGGCGACGACACGGAAAATGCACTTCTAATCTCCTCCCACGACTCGTCTCCTTCCCCGTCCCCGTCGCCGTCGCCGTCGCCTTCGTCGTCTCGCTACGCCACGCGTCAGTCGGCGCACTCCAGCCCGCCGCCGAAAAGCGACGCTTCCCACAGCTTCTCCAGCCACATCCTCGACGTGTTCGACGGCGTGCTGGCCGCCGCTTCGCCCCCGGAATCGCTGCTCACTGCTCTCGACACGGCCGCCGGCGCCGCCGCGCCCCGTGGAAAACGGCGCGGGCGCTCTCGCAAACGAAGCGACTCGGACGACGACGAGGAGGAGGACGGCGAATACGACCCTGCTGATGATGACGACGATTTCCAGAAGCAATGTGATGACGATTATTATGGCGGTGACACCACTCAATACTGTGAAGCTCCTTGCAGTGCATCCACGGGGTTTTCAAATTCAACTACAACCACAACGACCACCACTACAACGAGTACGTCGTCGTCAACTTCTTCTGGGGGTATTACCGTTTTGGGAAATGAGCTGATACCTGTCATTACGAGCGCAATCCCTCTTACTCCCCCGACGACACCAACAAGCAAAAGAACTGCAAAAAGAGGTCACTTGCGTTACGGTTCTGATTCCTGTGAGCAGAGGAGGAGGTTACGAAATGCGATGGTGTGAATCAGTCTTTTGGGTTTTGCCTATATACTCAAGGTTTTCAGGATCCTTTACAAATAATACCTTACGAAATTTGCATGCTTATATTCTCATTTTTGGGGATGCAAGACCTTTGTTCAGGTTTCTTTCTTGAGGTTTTTTTTAATCAGTGCAAATAACTATTCCAGTTACGCTTGTGTCACATCGCTGGAGGGATGCTTCTGAAGATCACAGACTTTGGCGGGAAATATGTTTGGCTGAATTGACCCCTGAAATCGATGTGTGTCCAGACAATAACAAACCACCCAAAAGTGTTTATAAAGGATTTTAGGAAACCGATATTTGCATGGAAAACAGAGATTATAAGCAGTTGTATAAAACAAAATGGTTAATTCGCAAGTGGAAGATGTCACACAGACGGCGTGTGGTATGCCTTTTTTAAATAAAGAAAAAATATATATTCTCTGACTTCTTCCTAGGTGCAAGGTTCAACAGAAGCCGAACAGCAGGAATATGACGAATACAAACAGGCAATTACAAATTACTGTTGCCTACCTACCTTTAACATGCATTGCAGTTAAACTTTTTATTTGAAGAGAAACTTCTCGATTTGAAAGTATTGCAATCTATTCATTGTCCTTTCTCCTAACAGGAAAAGGAAATGGTTTCATATAAATTTGTATTCTTCCTGCGGCTATTTAATTCTCCACTTGTTGACTACGCCAGTGTAATATTGTGGCTTCTCCTCGGTTGCTTTACTGTGTTGAAAATGGATAAATTCATAGAGTGGAACTGGTTTGGAGTCCTACAAAAGCCAAATCTAAACAAATAAACAGGGGTCTAGTCTTTATACCTTGCTGGTTCATCACATTAATGGTGCTTGGATCCACAGCACTGTGGTGGTACTTCTTTGTGAGGGACTTCATGGACAAAGAGTTTATGTCGCGCTGCTTATTCGGTTGGATTAACTTGTTTTGTTCCTGCTTCAGTGATGATAAGGTATTCCTAATGCCAGTGTCAACCATGTAAGCCTCTCTAGGTGGAGTGCACCATATGGTTCTCCCTGACGATTATAATGACCCTGTTTCCTCCGCTGGCCTGCATTTATCTTGAGGTATTTTGCTGTTCCTTGGGGAGTTCGGAATTAAAATGTGCCAGGTGGGTGTGTTTGCGTATGGCTTATGCTTCACCTTTGCCCCACTTCTTATTGCAAATGCACTGATAATTATTATTTTTGTACGAGAGGTCATTGTAAAGGATCTTGAAAATAAGGTTCTCAAACTCTCCTTAGCTGGTTGCTCAACAGCCATATTTGTCTTTTTGGTACTCCCCTCTTTAATTGATGTCAATTACTAATGCTACTAGATCATGTCCATGCTGAGATTGCAAGGAATAACTCAGTGGGGATCTTGGGCAGTATTTTCTCCGCTGTGGATCATGAACGCAGGTGCTTTTGTGAGTGCATTCACACTGTGCGATGTTCACTTTTATCAGTGCGTATCAAATTACAAGCAACACCCTTTTAATTCAATCCTAAGGAATCCAAACTGGGTGAGCTCTGGCCTGTTGATGATAGTTTTTCTGGCATTGTGCCCTTTCATTGCCATTGAGATTCTACTTTGCCTTAAATTAGAGGGCTCCAAGAGAATAAAATTCTATGTGGAGGTAAATCACCACCAATGCCCAGTTATTAACATTTTTCAGGCCTTTGCACCTATGCTAGTTGTTCTCTTTGCCCTGCTATTGCTTCTTCTAGTCGGAGATTTCCACTTGTGGTCTCGCCTCAAACACTTCTGGGTAATGAAACGTTCTTTCAAATTCCCACTAAGAGAGCACTGGAGAAAGAAAGGCTCTCTTGTAGTGTTGGATTAAACACCATTGGTCCCCCATAACAAAACCATTGTACATAAAGATTTGCCCCATAAAATTGTGCCAGTAATTTTTTTCTGTTGAAAAAATGCATGTGTAGAGAAAAAGTCTTTTTTATTGTAACGGCGAATGTGGGGTAACAAGACTGCTGGAGGGTGGGTGTTGGTGCGGAAAGAGCGTAAGAACTCAGAGAAAGAGCCTCAAGAACCGCAAAGAGCCGGAAAAATCGTAGGTCGTAATCATCTTCATCTGCGGAATCAGCCTCAGCCTCAGCCTCAGCCTCTCTGGGGAAAAGTGAGTGTTGTTTATAAGTGGGGGTTGAATTTACCTGTGTGCGGTGTTTGTTCCTGAAGGATCCTCAAGTTCACCAGAGTATATGTGAAGGGAAGTCAGAAGAGTGGAACGTAATTTGATTGGGGCACTTACTTGGGGGGTTGAGACCCCCCAGAGTGTTCCTCCTGCTTGCTTGTGCTTGGGCTCCAGATATGCCCTTTTTGGTTTCTTTTTGCACTTCAAACAATAAGCTTACCGTAAGTCTCCTCTTGAAGACCAAGCACAAGCCAATAAGGTTTTTGCATAAACAACAACCAAGATGTCCGACGAAGGTGACGCGACACCGGATCGTCAGCTGCCGGCAAAGAGACCTCGTAATATTTACCTCCTCGTTTGTTTGTCTCTAACAAAAAGGGAATGGAACACAGGGGTGGATGCCAAGTATCGACGTCGCGCCGTTGGTCCTGGGCTGGACGTCGTCATGCCACCGCAAGTGATGGACCACATTGTGTCATTCATCGCGCTCCCTCCAAGTCCCGACGGCTCAAGCTTCGGTCCCGTTTTGAACTTGGCGCTGTGCTCACGCGCGTGCTTGGCTGCTTGCGAGAGATCCTGCATGTCTTTCCGTGTGAGGACCTTGTGCAGAACCGCGGATAGCTCGACTCGACGGACTCGTCACGATGACGACGACGATGCGGCCGGGGGATGCGCCGCAGCCAAGTTGGGGTGTCAGTTGGCCGAAGGGAGATGCTGCCTTGCGTTTTTGAAGCATTATGTGGATGAACGGGAGTGGCAATGGAAGGTGGCGACATCGACGCCAGAGTCTTTACAAAGGTGCTACGTGCACACTGCTGATGAGAAGACCAAAGCCAAACTGGATGCCTTCAAACCAAGGGTGAGGCGCATAATGAGCACAAAGAAGAGAAAGTATGAGGAGCGCCCCAGGAAGTGTGAGACTGATAACATCTACAAGCAGTATTCCTTTGGAGCCATTTGGTTCCCCTCACTGGACAACACCAAGAATGTGTTCGTCTTCTGCAACGGAAAAGTTCACATTGTTCCAGACTGGGATTCCGAGGGTGACACAAGCTGCCTCCAAATGGGATTCTGTTGTGTTGATACTGGTGGGCCAGCACCACCCCGACCTCCAAAGAAAATACTGGACGCAGACTACCTCGATGATCCGTGGGTTCATTTGATTCATGGAACGCCTGAGCAATGGAGGGAGAATATTGATGAATACCGTGATGACGAAGTTCTGGAGTCTGAAGAAATGCAACAACTGATGACACTTGCTGATTGGCCATGTTCTGTGGAAGAGGATTTGTTTGAATTCCTTCGTGTCATTGTGAGCCTGTGTGGCGTTGACGCCTATTAGAGTGGCACTGCCTTGACTCTCATTTCAACATTGCCACCATCGTTCCTCAAAGCAATTCTAAACCCGTTATGGGAACAGTTACCAAACAAAACCAACAAGATTCTCTCTGGTTTGACTCCCTTTTTTGTTTTAGCTTCGGTATGGGCGTATGGACGTCCTGGGAATGCCAAGTCTCAGGTGAATGGTGTCAAATGTATCTAATATCTGCTAATTTGGGCGGCAATGTGCCCAATTTATTACATAAAACCAACACAAAAGCAAGTATCAAACAGACCCAATCTCGCCGGGGATAGGAAGATCAAGATCAACGATGGTTCGAGTGACGTGGCTGTTGCACTGTTGTGTGTGTGCTCTGGGTCTCCTCAATTGCGGATCCGCGTTTGGCGTACTTGTGTGGTGGACAAGCGACGCGTTTCCGTTGCGCGTGTTGCCGACGTTTCTGACCAACTGGGGCGTCGCGTCCGCTATGCTCCACTTCGCAATGATGCTAGGAAAGCTGCTTATGGGAGGAAAAGGCAAATCTCGCAACCTTGGGTGGTTTTACTACATTGCGTTGTCGGCAAACTGCGTTGTTACAATTGCATTTTGGGCCCTGCTGACAAACAACACAGGTACGAAGTGACCACTCTTTTAAAATTTGAACGCCGTTCAATACTCCACACGCCATGATTATTTCCCTAATACCTCTGCCTATTAGGCAACTTGATTGAACAAGGGCAGAATGTGCCAATGAATTTGATGGTGATGATGCACCTTATACCGTTCGTACTTTTGCTCCTGGAGCCCGTCGTTGGGGACACTGCAATGACACCCAAATGGAGCTACGGCACAGTAGTAGCCGCTATGCTTCTGTATCACGGCGCCTTTGTCTGCGTCATGTTCTCATCCTACTTTGCATACGGCAAGTTCCCCTACCCCTTTGTCCAAGTGCTGTGGAACGCCATCACCAACAACCAAGTGCCGGTGCTTGTTGCCGTAATCACAGCCGGAATCACCACAGTTGTACTATCGGCCCTCTTTGCCTCCTTCTACATCCAGCACATGACTACATCATCATCAAGAAGAACAACACCCACGCAACCGTCGGCCGGAAAGAAGCGGACGAAACGCCACCACGTAAGCTAAACAGGGCAGAAAAAAAGAAAAGAACAAGTTATCACGAAACTAAAAGAAGAAAAAGAGTTCACTGACGTTGCTGAGTGCACGTTCTTGATTGGTTCACTACCGAGTAAGAAGAGTTCATTGGGTGAGTTGCCAGTTATGGGAAGGGCAACGTGCTGTTCGTGTAATTTCTTTGTCGCTTTTCGGGAAATCGCATTTTTTTTGGGCTTTCCGCGACACCGGAAAGAGATCACCGGGAAGTCCCGTGGAGAAACACAGATCACCATCAAACAGTGAAGAAGCTGCACGATGATTGGGTGAAAAAAATTAAGGAAATGCTTTTCGTTTCAACCCGCTTTTTAAAGGCAAACAAAAAACCTATTCACTCCAAATATCGTAATAACGAACAACCACACATGGAAGCAGCAGTACCAGCAGCACTACTACCAGTAGTACCAATACCAATACCAGTCCCGGTGTCAGCACCACTTTCTCCTACAGGCACCATTCCCCTGTCGACGTCGTCTACGTGCAGCAAGACTGGCTCGACTGCGTCGACGACGACCACGACAACGACAACTTCGTATTCCAACGGGCGCCCGGTGATCATCACCACCACGACCACCATCACGTCGCCGTCGTCCCATAAGTCGCTGGACAGCGCCGACCTCGACCCCCACTACCTCCGCCACAGCTCGTCGCTCCTTCGCCACGTCGCTCAGCACGAAGAGGCTCAGCGGCATCAAAAGCTAGGCCAGGGACTTCAACCGGCGCCGGCAACATCAACGCCGCAGCAACGCAAAAACCCCTCCGCGTTCGAATCGGCACTGATGGACGACCAGAACGCCCTCAACGGGGACATTATTATTAATAATACTAACAATAATGGCATGCCTGATGATTTGCCTCCATGCGGGTCCTCACCTGATGTGGAATCGACTACCGAATACGTGGTCACTGCACATCCTCGCGCTATCAAGCCTGAGGCTTCTTCTTCTCAGCCTGATTTATCCAGTTCAAGTTCTATTACTCCGCAGAATTCCGGATCGGTTTCGCCTCCTACTCCGCTTTCTTCGAGTGCATGTGCATGCCGCTCTTTATCACCTTCTGCAGCCTCGTCATCCACCGGCTCTTCGCATTGTTCTACTTGCTCCTTACCTCTAAGTGAAAGTGGACAACAAATGGTGGATTGGACCAGCCCTTCATCTGAAGGTAACGCTTTAGTTCTGGCTGGCTTGCCGCAGATGGAAAATATACTCCACAAGCACTTCCCTTCTAGCAGCCCCACTTTACGTGGAGTAGTGAAGAGGAGAAAGAGTAGGAGGAATGGAGGTCTGGGACCAGAGAAGCCAAGTTTGATGACTGTGAATTTCCTACTGCAAATTCCATACCACCCTCCTATCCCACAAACACCAAAAGGTAATTCCTTTACTATATTACGATTCTATCAACTTACATTACCGCATAAAAAGCCGTTCTGGACTTTTTGAGAGTGGTTATTGACAGTGCTAGTGATATAATGGGTATCATCCTTGATGAGGTAAATGCACGCCGGCGTTCAATTCACCTTTGTAACCTAAACTCCAGGACGGAATTCCCATCCACATCAACGAAACATGCGCAACACAACTCGCTCTCAGCCGCGAACAGGCCGGCAAGCATAATTGGTTCGCTACCTGGGTCGCTGAAGCTGAGCGCGAGTATGTTTGGAAGCAGTGGCCTATGATTGTGAGCGGCGCTCGGGATGGAACAACTACAACATTCTCCAACAGAATAGATACACCCAAAGGGCCAATCCTGGTACACTGGAGCCACGCCAACGTCGTAAACCCTGACGGGTCCTTCCTGTTCAACTTTGCCTTTGGAAGCTGGGCAAGTGAGGATGTGGATTCCAGAGTAAAAGAGGCCAAGGAAGAAGCTGAGCAGTACTTCAACTTTTCCTCCATACCTTAACATTCCTGTTTTCACCTCACACCTCTCTCATACATACCATCCACTCTCTCACCCCACACTTTCCTCTTCACAAAACATCCCAAATCTATTGTACAACGTGTATTTAGACGAAGGGGATTTTTTTTGCTAAGCTAACGATTAAACGTTGCAGGGAAGTGATGCCACTTGGTGCCGAACGAAGACGTGCCTGTGGGACGAACATAAAATGACATAAATCGGATCTGATTTGGAGCATGAACCCGGTCAGTGAGAAACTACGGCAGTTCAAAGACGCCCTGTTGCACCAAAGACAAGAAAAGCCAGTTACAACGAGTACAAAAAGCCATCGTACTGCTGTCCATGTGCAAGTTCCCTCTGAGTTTGCTCCCTGTGGATCTTCGAATACCAACACCAACACTGGCCGAAGTTCTCCTGCTGCTCTCCACAATTCGAAAGTAACAACAGACGTATTGGATACTCACCCACCAAAGCAAAGATCTAAGAAGCGAGGAGTTTCGGTATACTTGATGCCAGCACTGCCCCATTTTCACCCTTCTTTCCTAAAAGGTGAACTCTACCACTCAGGGGATGTTTCATCGTGCTGTTTCTTCGTCCACAAAGGAGTCAATGCACATGTTACAGCTAAGATGTGATCCAAAGAGGTTGATCCTCCAGCATCGAACTACTTCTCACAATAACCAAAATAATGATAGCCTCTCTCGTGGCACTACTGCTCAACCTGTTGCTCCCTCACAAGTGACACCTACTGCTACCTCCTCGCCACATAAAAGTCCTTTGATGATTGCACTACAACAGGATATTAGTAGAGTAGCGGAAGATGCAGTTGCTCGTAGAGCATCACGCAGGTATAAGACTCCTACTTTCTGTAAAAGTCTTACTGTTATAAGTCCCGCTGAGATAATGCTATGTGAAGCTGCTTCAAAGGAGTGCTTCGCTGCTGCGATTCGGTCAGATCAAGCAGTTAAAGAGAGTAACTTGCTATTAGAAAACTGCATTTTGTCACTCGACATTTCAAAGGTATGCCTGCTGCTAGTATGAATTCTATTTGTAATTCTCTCTTTGGTGCAAAGCTTGTGGAGTCCCTCTTATACCACAGTGAAAACTGTTAGAACCCAACTCACCAAAAGAAATCCCCACGAACTTATTAAATCGCGCCCATTTCGAGTCCTCACCAGTATTCAAAATTAGCTTCGAGATTACAGCAATTCCCTGCTCCCGATTTCTGACCACGGGTCTCATCGCCGGGTCTTCCCATCACGAGATAATTTTGCGTTC
>JAHLWZ010000498.1:0-47936 GCA_020536535.1 Pelomyxa schiedti | reverse complement strand
GAAAACCACCTCATGCCCAGCGCCGGGTTCGATCCCGGGACCTCCAGCCTCCGCGACCCTGTCGGCCGCGCCCTGCCCCCACACCAGCGACTCGTCGGCCGCGAAGCCCGACGACGACATGCACGGCGAGGGGTCGCCGGGCGGCGCCGGCCGCAGCAGGGGGAGCACGTGCCACGCCCGCTGGCCGGCGGACCGCAGGAAGTCGACGAAGCGGCGCGGCGACGGCCCCAGGTCGCCCAGGCTGCGGACCGGGCACAGGACGCCGCTGATGCGCGGGGGGGGAGGAGCTGGGGCGCAGCACGGCGTTATGGGAGGGGGAGGCGGAGGCGGCGGCTGCGGGGGGGCTGCTGAGTCTTGGCCGCTGTTGTCGAGAACGCCGGGGCGGCCGTTGTTGCAACAACAGGAAGCACGGAAGGAGTCGTACTTGTGGGACAGAGAGGGCGACGACGAAAAAATGACACGTTCAGACCATTCTGGTGCTCTACAGACATTCATCTCACAGTAATGAACGCACCATTTGCCCTTTTCCTTCAAACACACCGCTGTCACAGTCACCAATACCCCTTCGCTGTTCAATCTTTTTTCTTCTCAATCACAAGTTGAATTTTGATTTACTTTCCTGTTACAAGTATCTGAGAAAAACCTCAGGCGGACCACCGCTGGAATTCTGTGGAAAGCGAAATAATGTAGTTCTGGTTCGTTGACTCGTTTATTCACCATTTGCATTGTGTTTGTAATGACGGGAGACTGTTAGTTACCATTGACAGGGTTGCTTGTTGGAACCTCCAAAGAGGTTGATGGGATTGTTGCTAACAGATGATGTGCAACACCGCTGGAGTTCGTTGCGAGTGAAATCAGATACAAACTTCATTAGGGCCGGTGTGCTCTTGGCTGAAGAATTCTTTGCAGTGCTACTGTTTGTGTTTAAGTACAATGTGAAACCGGTGGTTTGGTGTGTATTGGAGGGAATGTGCACACCTTTCTGTGGTTTGCTTGCGGAGCCCATGGGTGAGGCTTGGGGTGTGGAATAAGGGTGGACTGTTTGCTGGGACTGTTGAATTAGAAGCCCCTCTCGATTGGAGAAGTAAGTCTTTGCCAATCATGCTCGGGGACGGAAAGTGTTTGTGTGCTCCAGAGGAAACAGAACCAGAGTGTAGGGGCGTGGAGAAAAGTGGGCTTGAGACTGAAGTAGATGAAACTGTAGTACAACTGGACTTCGTTGATGATGTGTGGATGCCGGAGGGTACTGATAGAGTGGAAGAATCGCCTGATGTTATGGAACTAATTTTCCTTGTTTTGGTTGGTTTTGGCCCGGTGATTGGATCTACTGGCGTGCGTTTCGTTCCTGCCAAAACGTTTACCTCCTTGTACTTTTGGTAGGGGGAAAAAGAGGGATGGTTGATAACATACTATTTCCGGAGTGTCTGTACCAGTGGAAGCTGTTGTGTCTTTTTCGGATTTTTCAGTGGGTTTGGCAGCTTTTTTCTTGATGTCTTTACTTTTAGAGTGCTTTTTGTCCTTATCTTTAGTTTTGGAGTGTTTTTTGTCCTTGTCTGATTTTTTCTTGTTGGCCTTGCCTTTACTGGTGCTCTCCTTCTTTTTCTTGTCTGATTTCTTCGAGTCAGTTTTCGTCTTACCTTTGGAGGACTTTTTCTTGGAAGTATCTTTTGACGAGGATTTGTGTGAATGCTTGTGTTCTTTGCCGTTAGTTTTGCTTTTCTTTGATTCTTTGCTTTTTTGCCGGCTTTTTGGTTCCCCTGTCGAGTCGTTCAGAACATCAGCACCCAGTGGTGCAGCAGGAGCTTTCAATAAAAGGGGTGGCTCCGATTCTGTATCATGCAATTCAATTCTTTCAATGACTCGAGGGGTCTTTTTTGGAGATGAAGCCAGTATCACCTGGTCCGAAGAGCTCACTGAATCTGCACCGGGCTGTGCATCAAGTTGTGGTTGCTCAGCACCACTACCCTCATTATCAGCGTGGTTAGTTGTGACTTGAACACCATCATCACATTGAATTGCCTTGGACTTTCCCACAAGTTTGACTTTTCCAGAACTGCCACGTTTCCGGCCATCACTCACAACAGAGGTGATACCACTGCTATCAACAGAACTTCCCATTCCAATACTATCTGACGTGTCCAAAGCAATAGCAACTGCAGTCGAATCTGCTCCGCGATCGTCGATCCCGGCGGCCGGGAGCGTCGGCGCCGCGGATTTGGCGGCCGCGGCGGAGCTCCCTGATTGCGGCGACTTGTGAGATTCTTTCAAGTGACGGCCCAGAGCCGACGCAGGGACCAACGACCCACACACGGGGCAAAACTCCTCAGCCTCGTTTTCGTCATCGTTGGTGTTCACATTCGGGCGACGACCGTCTTCTTCGGCTTCACTGTCGTCGTTGCTTTCGTGGTCGTCGTCATCGGAATCAACGGCGTTGGCGCCGGGGCATTGTTTGTTGTTGTTGTTGTTGTTTTGTGGGGCTGTTGGGGAGGAGGGAATTGTGGGAGTGTGTTGTGTTTGTTTCTTCTGTGACTGCTGCGTCGCGGACAGATTGGCGAGATCAATGTCCGAGTCCAGTACGCCTAGATCGAATGGCGACGAGGTAGTGCTGTCGTCGTCCCCACTCATCACTTTCTCCTTATTCGAAGATACGGAGAATCTGGATAATGAAAAGTCTCAAGATCTGTAGTGTGGGGCATTTTTTCCCGCTGGACGATGAGGTCTTTGTGGGGTTGGGGTAAAAAGAAAAAAAAAGGAAAGCAACAGAAGAGTCGGTTCTGTGTAATATTTGGTGAATGGTTGGTGCTGTGGCATTTGGGTTGGTATTTGTGGTGTTGGCATTGAGCACCGTCCCTGCAAATTGTGGGAGGAGCACGGCCAACACCAACTATGAAGGTGGTGCCAGTGCCACAAAGAAAATTGTGGGAAGCTATCGTGCAGGCACGGCGTTGCATTACCCACTTGGGACGTACCCTCTGATGAGTGGCACTGCTATTGTGAAAAAGAACATCGACGCTTATGGTACGAGTGATGGAATGAGTATGAATAGTGGTTGCTAGTGAATTATGGGATTAGGGGCTGTGATTGGTGCCCCTTTGATGAATTCTTTTGGAGGATGCTTAGATAGAATGTAAACAATTAAAACTAATGAAAGAAAAGTGGAATACCTTGCTGGGTCTGAGGCTTCCAACCTTGACATAGCTGCGTTCCCAGAGAGTGGGACGGGATTTCTAGCGTGGGATTTGAACAGGACCACAGTTCAACCATGGTGCGAGGTATTACTCGCAAAATTACTGATGAGATGAGAAAGTAATTACCCCCATCACCAATGCAGGAAATTCCCGATGTTGAAAATGGTTCCCCTTATGTGGTACCATGCACCGACCCAGAGTTCTCAGGGGACGACCACTATCAACTCCGAGTGATGTCCTGTGCTGCCATACAGTACAATACCTATATTGTGTTCAATCTCGGAGAAATCATGGTAAACCTTAAATATCTTGTAGTGTATCCTAACCATGTAACCCAGGAATGTGTGGAAGGTGACCCTGATTGTCCTCTCGATGGGCACTATCAATTCAACGTGGCAGTTGGTTAGTATTAATCGCTGTTTTGTATGACTTAGTTAATTGCACTTCAAGCAATTTCCAGAACAGGACAATTACTTTCGAAGTATCGAAAGAGTCACCTTGCAAATGAAGCGGATATGTTTGACCAACCAGTCAACCCAGATCCTGTTTTCTTTGACACAGATTTTGGTGTTCGCTTTGGATTATTGATTTGTTATGACGGCAACTTCGCTCAGCCGACACGCTACGAGTACTCTTCGTTCAATGTTAGAGACTTCATATGGGTCATGTGTATGTCCCTCCCGTTATTCATCTTCTTCGCTAATTCTCCAAGTTATGGGTGATCTTGCACCTCTCATTAGTTCTACAGAAACTCAAGTAGGTGACTCTAGTGCCAATCTAATCTTACCTCGAGTAGGCTGGGTGGTCATGGTTTTATGAGAGCAACCTAATTGCGTCAAATGGCTATTACACTGGTTGCGGAATATACTCCAATGGTACTGTCATTGCTTCTTTGGGGCCATATGTTGGACCCCAACGCCAATGTAGTCTCTTTTTCCTCCTGACTCGTGCTTATTTCATTATAGTTTTAGTTGGCTCACTTACCATTCACACTTCAAACCCCACTGGTTTGAATTCGAGACAGCACAGTGCCGCTTCCTCTTTACCAATTGGAGATTCAGAACAAATTGAATCCACCACTTGCAAGATGGGGGGGACACCCTTTCCTTGCCAGGTTATATATGCAGAAAAAGGAGTGTCTGGGGTAATTGATATCAACGCCACTTCACCGAAATTCGGAACTCAGCTGTATTTGGACCTCACCAATTTCAAGATTCTGAAACGTTGAAGGTGTCACGTGGAGTATCATGTTTCTGACTCGAGCGAATCTGGAATTTACGTTGCTGCTGTGACTGTAATTAACAAGCCGGGTCTCCCTGGAACGCCTGACGGCGTAACAGTGGCGGGTTGCGCTCTGATGTCATGTTCTGGTAAAGCAACCATAAGTCACATGTTTCTATTTACTAATGTGCCTCCAGACTACCCACAATGTGAACCAGAGTGCCCGCAAACCGACCCTTACTGCTTGTATAATCCCACCAGTATCTTTGATTCATTTACTGGTATGACCCATTCACTTCCATTACCGCAAATCAACGTGAATATTAGTGAGTGCATTGCTGCCGCCAACGTTCGCAAGCAACCTCACCATGATTTTCCCAATTGCCGGAGTTGGAAGAGGCCAACCGATTCCAACATCATCCCTCATCCTCTCACTACACAGATATGACTTATCCAAATGGCAGCAAATACAACTGGTGTGCTCACTCCCACCTCTACCAATCCCTCACATATCACCAAGGTATCGGGCACAAACCTCACTGAACCTCTCTTCAGTGCTGGATTTTATGTGGAGCAACAAAGTTCCCACTGGCCTTGAGAGCTTGTTGTAACCGTTGTGGAACATCTCTTCTGCAATTTAGCTCGCGGTATCCATCACCATCATTTTGTGTACCACCTGACAATAAAGAACAAGCCACAATTACCAAATGCGAGGAAAATCATCTCGCAAAACCATCCGTACACGAAAGTAAATATTTTTGCAGTGATTTGTATTCTTCCTGGAGAGGAAGGGCCGGCCATCACGCAAACCGCGTATTCCAGGAATTCCGAATCAAGAGAAAAAATAACCAACCACGCACGGTGGAACGCACTTTTCGTTTGGCCACTTTTTTTTTACTTTGGGGCGTTGCTGCCGGAGGGATGTCACTGGGTGTTGTGTTGTTACGGCTTGAGTTGGGCGAGGTCACTGCTTGAAGTCTCCTCCCCGAACCGTGAGGGTGGGTTTGAAGGGGCACAGCAGCTCGGACTCTGCTTCAGTGCTCGCTAGGCAACCATTCTATATTGGCACTATGGAAATGTGTAGTTCCCGAAATGAGGTGTTCTCAATCGAGGCCATGCACTCACACGGACCAAAGGCGAGACATCCATGAGTGTTCCAAATACACTGATCACACAAATGTAAGGACTCGTCGACTTGGCTTGATTTCAAAATCGGCATGCAGTTGCACCTTAAACACAAACCAAAAAAAAAAAAGCCCCATCAACACCAAAAACTCCAAACAAAAGGCGACACCGCAGCACCCGCCGCCACACAAACCCTCGAGTAATCACCATGTCGAATCCCACCTCGACCCCCCTGAATACGAGTGACTATCGCAGGGTCCACGCCGAGGGGCTTCCTCCACTGCCTGGCATCCCGCCGTTCCCCTTCCAGCCCAAGCTTGCGCCTGCCCCACCGCCGCTGCCGACGCTAGCTACGACGACGACGATGACTGCGGCGGCTCCACCTCGATTTGGCAGAACGCCGGCCAGACCCCTGCCTCCTCCTCAGTCGAGGCCGACGCCGCGCGCGCCCGGCCAGATCCTCCCCCAGCCACTTGGCGAGATTGGGAGTGCTTGGGGCGACCCCTATTCTTCCTCGTCGTCCTCGTCCTCGTCCTCGTCCTCGTGGTCCCCGGCCACAACTTGCTATCCTTGGCAGCAGCGCCAACAAGAGAGCATGCGTGCGGTTGTATATGACCCAGAGCGGGTTAGGCAGCAGGAAGTTGCACGGACGATGAGGATGCTCAGGGATGTGCAGATTGCCAGGCAGCTTGAGTTGCAAGAGCGCATGAGGATGCAAAGGGAGATGGATATGGCCCAGATGGAGAGGGAGAGGGAACAACAACGACGGCAGCGTACCGTCTCTGTGAATACAGTGCTCCGACCCCGCCCCCCAAGATACGTTGAACCCAATGTTCCTGATACTGCGGATGTGTGGCAGTCCACTGCTATTCTAGCTGTTGTCTTCATTCTTATCGGTATTGTTCGTTCAATATAAAGAGCAAGTAAGAAAAAGAGTTTTTTTTCGCCTATTGGCAATGGGTTCAATGTCCGTTACGAGTTGTTTGTTGTTAGGATTGATACCAGAGGTTGAAAGTGAGTGAAGCCAGAGAGTCGGTTGTCTGTGTGGGGAGTCAAACCGCTATGAATGGGAAACACAACGAACCATTTTGCATGTGCAGCGGTAATGCTCAAACTCGAGTGCGAATTGATCATCTGTTCAAGGATTAGAAGTTTGTTTGTTGAGTGGGAGTGGGGGAGAGGGATGAATCAGTTATTGGTTGTTGCTGTGTTTGTTTGTTTGCTACCTTTGGCATATTTGGCATCTTTGTACAACTTGCGCCACGTGTCTTCTGAGAGTTCATCTTCCATTGGCTACGTGGCGTGGTATTTGATGTTAGAAGTAATCTTGATTGCGTATGGGTAGTGAGAATGACCAACCTCGGATATGACCACGTTGAAAGTGTTTTGGCCCAAAACCTCGGGGACACTCCACATGCAATACATCTTGAGCTTCCTTGAATCACGGCCCATTATGTTGTATGACCTTATGACAATGAGGCAGAAACGAAGAAGAAAACAGAACGCACATGACGCCGGCAGTCCCCTTCATGGCCAAGTGACGCTTGGAGAACAACATCGGGGCACCTTTGTTGGTTGGGCATTCACCTGGAGGTTCCTCGAGAACTTTGCCCTGGGTACGTTTGAGTTTTGGTTTATTGGTACAAAATAAGAACATAGAGGCACACCGATTGAATGTAGTAATCAGGATCGACAAGAGTCTCTCGCAAGTAGTTGTTGATTCCTGGTGTACAATTACCTCCAACCCAAGGAGTGAAAGGTGGTTGGGAATGCACACCAATTGCACAGCACCTCTTCTCCTTGCAATCACGTGCCCATTCCTCAATCTTGGCTGTGAGTGGGTCTCCCGCCTCCACTGTGTCTGCCATCTTGTGAACTGCTGCCGCGGACGATAGGCTTTGCATTGTCTTGTAGTGTCTATAGTACTAGTATTGGAATGCCGCCTCGATTGCGGATTTTTTTTGTTTGCTTTGTGCTGAGATCCAGCGACTTTAAATGCCGCAGGTGCAGGGAACTACTGTCATGTCAACTGACGCGTCACTCAAATTTGACCCCTGACAACAGGACGCACAACGACCATCTTCGCGTCACTCACCGCAGCACCAAAAATTAGTACAATATTTAATGCACAAAACAGGAAATTTTTTAGACGATAAATAAACAGACTGTATACTGGTGATACTTCCAAATGCTCAGCTGTCATTTGTCTGTACAACCATCTCCATTTCAGTGACTGCTGTACCGTGTGATGACTTGACTGCAGGTATGAGCTTATCCTTATCTTTGTCAACTTGGGCTGTGACTACAAACACAACAAAGTTGAGAAAGCCTTGCAGTGGCATTACAAATGATCCAAATGACCGCTGCCAAGTTCCATCGTGGTCAACCAATCCTGCTACCCTGTGATGATTGAGTATTATGCAGTTATTTTGGGCGCGCATACACCAGGAGAACCATGATGAAAGGGTACAGAACAATTTGCCTCAGGGCAGGTATGACATAATTTTCTTTTCTTCTTCTGATAATACTTATCTATGCTTTCGGTTGAGTATTGAAGGGAGGGACAAAGAAATTACCCTTGGCGCAACAGTTGACCAAGTTCCTTCCTTCCATCTATGCCTAATAGCAATTGCTCCCAGAGTACAGTATACAATTATGGCGAAGAGTACTGCAAGCCACTCCCACACCATTGATAAGCCCCACGCCATCCCATAGTATTCACCAATGTTGATCCAGCACCTTAACCAAAAGGTGATTTTAGTAGATAAAGGTAGCTTGTTTACCATGATGTACCATAACAATAACCATCATGCCTCACTAGAGCCAGAAGTGAGAGTGTTAGGGGTAATCCCCAGGCTACTGTATGACACCCTAATTCCATGATTATGCCTGGTACAGCTCGCCTCAGAGTGATCCATAGGAGAGTCAGACCCAGAAAGTCTGTCCATATCTGTGAAGACAGGAAAAAGATATTGTTCAGAATTCCTGGGTGATCAAAGAAATTACATGGGTATGCAAATTGCAGCAAAGAGGAAAAAGGAGGAAGGAAGTGTAGTACGAACTAACCGGAAAAAGTGCAAACCCAAGTGTCTTCGACACCCTGTGATTTAGCAGTAATGGCAATAAACTTGGTGTTGCAACCGGCAAAGAAAGGAGTAAGAAATTTTCACAATGAACAGGTGAGAAAAGCGAAACGAAAGTAAATGAAAAACTTGTGGGCAAAAAAAAAAAAGGGAGAAAGAGTTCACAATGCTTATACAGAGGGATATATCCGCTATTGCCATACACAAAACGCTCCTCCAGTATACGAGATGCAGACGTCGCAACCAAATACAGACAACAATGACAATACAACTGCCAACGGTCGATAGGGCCGACGACACCAAAGCACATATCTACGTCGTAGAAACAAAGGTCAATGCTGGATTCCATTGTGTTTGGTTTTTTGTTTTTTTCATTTGTATGCACTAGAAGAAAGTGGTTTGTTGTTGTTTGCCTCTGGTGATGTGAGACCCATATTTTCCGATATTGATATTTTTTTTCCCGGCTTTTCTTTGTTTTTGGGCACATGAGAGGCGATCAGACGAAATCAACTTTGTCAGTTCGTGTAAGAGCCCAAAGGAAAAAGACAGAGCACTTTCTTTTAGGGCTCTTTATTGAGTTTCTTCTCCTTTTTTTTACCACCTTACACACAACAAAAATGAAGTTCACATGTGACTGGCCACCCTAGCGAGGGGAGTCCTGAAAGAGGCCAGCTGTGAATACCTGTGGAGAATGTTGAGTATTTGTTGGGATGTTGCTTTGTGGGGGTACCTTTTGTGGGCATTCTGTGACTCGGTGTCTATTGTGTCCAGACCCTTCTTCATGTCTTGGTCTGTCTCTATTCTTTCTGCGGCAAAGCTTGGTTTGGCAGACAGAGTAATTTCAAACTTCGCGAACTTACAATAGCCACATTCATTGCACTGTATTGGAAAGGAAGATTAGAACGGAGGGTTGGAAAACGCGTTGTGAGTGAGAACAAGAGAGAGAGAGCAGACCAGGAACGCATCAAGGTGCTCATAATTGATGTTGCGACACTGGCGGCATTGGTATGCATTTTCGTGGCACTGACGGCATATTCCATGTTTGTCTGTTACCACTTTGCTGCAACGGGGGCATTGTAGTTTCTCGGTTGCTGGCTGTAGTGATGAATAAGAATTTTAGTCTGAGAGAATGAAAAAGGTACTTGGGTGTTATCATAAAAACTAGCAAATTCGATCAAAAGATTTATTGCTGTTATTGGTATAGCGAAGTCGCCCTTCACTTCAGTCTGTGATTGTGCAACAGGACATACTTTAGCTTTTTTCCATTGTGACCATTTTCCTTTAAGCTCGGAAAGGTCAACAACAGGCTAAATTTGTTAAAAAAAAAGAACCTTCGACACAAACTTCTACCTTATTGTTGTAGTAGATGTTGATGGACTTGACCATCTTCGACTTTTTCATGTCAGAAATTCTTATCAGCACACTTTGTATTGTGTGGCTACTCTGTAACTTTACAATCTACGAAGTATTAAAGCAAAAAAAGAAAAAAAAAAGCGAAAACGAAAGAGCCACCTGTGTGCAATCGGTAAATTTCAATTCTGCTTTGATAGCTGATAATTTGATTGGTGTAAAAGGCACTTCAGGGTCATTGCAAACGAGACAAGGTTCGTTCTCTAAATAGTATCTGTTGCTCATGAAAACAAGGAAACGAGTTAAAGGAAGAAATACCCGTCGAAATCGAGTACAGATTCAAGAGCTTGGTAAATGAAAGCATTTGGATGGTCGTTTAACAAGCGATTTTGTTCAGATAATAAATTAAACATTTCCGTTTCATGACCAACCCCAGCCTCGGGTGACTGTATAGTGTTCTATAAATAGGGCTTATGATAAGAAAGGGGTAAACCTGTGACACCAAAGATATCAGCAATTCCACAAATTGTGTGGAATTGCGGCCATAAGCAGGTGCCTGGGGCATCTTTTCCCAAAGAAGGTTTGAGATAACTTTCTTCTTATCTGGTGGACTCATTTGCCAAAAACCCTTAATATAAGAACTGGAGCCTGTGAATTTGGAAAAAGAAATGAGAGCTGTTACCATGCTTCTATCCGAACTGCAGAGTTGTTGAAATCCAACACAAACACATTAACGAGTTTTGACAGGAGACTCAAGAATGTAGGGTCATTTGAGAGTTTCCCAATGAAAACGGGTATCTCTACTTTCATCCGATCAATTTTAACAGCTAACTCTGCTTCCTTTGTTGATGTGGTTAGGAGGGTGAGACGAGTGATATATGGTGTCGTACTCTGCGTTCTTTATGAATCTTCCCCTTTCTTTCCAGTCCATGAAGCTTCTCTTTTTTCTTTGGATCTTTCTCAGGTGGCGGTGGTGGGTGGGACAAATCTTTCTTCTCCAGCTTTGGGGTCTCGATTATAAGACTGAGAGGGGTAGGTGAGGCCGAGGCAGTAGGTTTTTCAGTTGCGGCTTCAACTTTGGTATTCTGTATGTTATAAGTTGACATCCACTAAAATGTGGTTCGGAAGGCGCACTTGCACTTGTTCCACACACACTGAGCTGGAAAGAAGCTTTAGGAAGAAAAGTGGTGAGTCATCAACGGCGGCAGCTGCAAGCTTCAGTGCAAATAAGATCACTGAAGGTATTGGGTTGCGCTCAATACAGAACTGCTGCCAGTGGTAAGGTCGCTCAGATGAAACCTTTCTTCGCTGTTATACGATGACGGAAAGCAGGAACGGATGTACTTTGGTGAGCTTGGATAAAATCCCAACCAATTTGACATTTGTATTATAGGTAAGTTCATCAGAAAACGAGTGGGATCCAGAAGCCAAGGCAGAGACTTTCGACCACAAAGACTCAATTTGGTACTGATCCTTGCACTCATGGTATCTTAAATTTGACTTAACCGAGAAAAAATGTTGTTCTTTAAGAATACCTGATACGAGTTCGACAAAGTGACCGCAGAACAAGTTTGCTCACGTTTTTCATGAAGTTGAACCTCTTGGTATTGACGAATTTGCATGCAAGTGGGCTCCACTCTATTGCGAAGTACTGGTGTTTTGGTGGTGCGTCAGGTGCTTTGAGAACGATCCTCTCCGATCTTAGGTTTTATTACAATGAGACTGAATTAAAGAAAGCTACGGGATAACCACCTATGAAGATACAGTGCAAGTGACATTAGTGTCTCAGAGATGAGGTTGTGGAATTGCCCAAAAAGATCTCGTGCATTGTCTTTGACGTACTTCTCAGGGAAAAATGGTTGCTTAATGTTGTAGGTAATCTGGGGTGTAATGTTGATATCAGGAGTTATTAACTGGAATAACCTACCGTGTCAGATCGAGCCATTAAAAGAAGTACGGAGTCCTTTTCTACAGGAGTTTTTGGCTGGGCTTTAATTTGTCCGAAGAGTTTATCAAGCATTGCCTAGAATATTTTCAATAAGGTCTCAAAAGGGCAAGGCTTACCAAAAGGAAATCAGGCACTCGGCTAAGGAGTAAGCGGCTACTGACATTCTGGCGTACAACAGTTGGAACAGTCAAAGTTGTCCCGGTTTTTTCATGTCGTTTCTTAGAGACACGACGGAACTCAGCTAGAGCCTACAAAGAAAGTTACTTACTTACTATAAGTACAAGAATACAAACCAGCTCGGACTTTTCATCTGTTTCGGAGTCTTTATCGTGAGATTGAACCAGAGACATAAGTAACATTAACCCCAGTAGATCAACCTAAGAACTGTTAAGAACGAAGCGAGGTGGTGAGGAGGAAACTTCAGTTGGAGGGGATCGGGACATAAGTGTGACGCCAGATTGGAGTTCAGGGTGCAGTAACGCTACACACAGTTTCTCGACGAGCTCCCCCGTAGGTTCGTTGTTGCTGAAGTGGCAAACAAGCCAAAATAGACACTGGAAAAGAGAAGGTTAACTTTGAATTCCCTTTTTGTGGAAATGGTTTAAACCTGCATGTAAGCAAGTGCTTTCAAGCCACCCATTGCTCTGAGTGTTGGATAGTAGGTGAGTAAGGAATGGAAAAGAAGATTAGGCAAAGAGATTTTCTTGGTCTCTACTGCAGTTGGTGGTGTTTCTTGTGATGTGGATGTCGAGGATGTAGAGGTGGTTTCCACATTACTCGAAGATGCAGTGGTTGTTGTTGGAGTCGCCGAAGAGGGTGCCGCGGTTGATGTCTCAGTTGCACTGGGTGCTCCAATTGTTTCTGTTGTCATTGGTGATTGTGTATTTTCTGGTGGGGGAGAAGTTGATTTCACGGGTTCAGTAGGTGTAGCTTGGGATGTTTTGCTCTGAGGTTGTTCACTGTCTACTATTGGAGCCTCGGGTGATACAGGAGTTGAAGGAAGCAGGGGGGAAATTCGAGTTGCATCAGAAAGGCTGAGTTCAATTGCCATCTTTATGAGTGTCTGTTCATCTGTTGGGTCAACCCCCTTGGGTACCATAGATTCAGCAAAAGAAGGAACTTTTTCTAGCATCGAGTTAAACAGGTTAGGTATTCAAGAGAGATCTACTAGATTCTGCGTTCTTCTCCAAAGGTGTGGGTACGTGGCATGTCATGTTGTGGGAGGACAAATGGCCTCCTTTGAATGTGGCATCCTCCTTACTGGAGAACCTGTTAGAACCCGATATCATACAACAGAAATATACCTATGGCATTTTTGACACAAATCGAAGTCCTTGCATACTTCGCAATGCCATCTTGACCCAACAATAGGTAACACCCCACATAAATCACAACTGAAAAACATTCCTGGAGGCCCTTCGGAGGGTACGGGCACAGGTTTATTTGTAGCCGGGGGAGGGGCGGCAGTTGCACTACAGAGCAGTAACTTAGCTTCCACTACAGAGGTAAAGGACTAACCTTAAGAAATCGCATATGGCATTAGCTGTTGCAGTCCTCACAGACTCCGAGGGGAAGACTAACAGCTCCCAGAGCAACTTGAAAGCTGGAGCCAGCCTGTTCGAAAAAGATAAGTTCACTAAGTCCAGAATAATGAGATAAACAACCCTTCCAATGTTGGATTTGTATTGTGCAAGTGAACAGCATATCCAATGAAAGTATTTGCCAATGCTGAGGCGACAGTCTCTAATGATTGTGACCCGTATTTTGATGCAAGCCGGGTAAACTCCGAAAGAAGTGCAGGGGCAAAACTCGTACAGCACTCTGAGTCCTTTGCGCCAAAGAAGGAATTGAAGTTATCTGACCTCTTTTTGAAGATACCACCAAGCATTTCCACAGTATTCTCAAAAATGTCCATGCTAAGAAGGAGTTGGATTAAGTAGGCTTGAATGAAATCAGGCTTACTTCAGGAAGGTGCTTGATGTGGCTGCAGTCAATGCTTGAGACATCGCGGCATGGTCTTTTACCCAATGGTATTGCTTTGATGAAGGATACATTTGCCGAAGGGCTTGCTTGATGCTCTGGTGCAACTTACTTAGGGAAGTGTCAAGAAGTAAGGGTGACAACAAATTGGCAGCTTGTTGCAGAAGTGCAGCAGGAGCTATAGTGGTTGTTACCATGTGACAATGTAAAGCAATTAAATTTAGGGGATCTCACTGTGAGATGGTGACAGGCATGCTGACACCGAAGTAATGGCATGGGATATGGCGATTTCAATTGGACTAAATTTCTTCAATCACTAACTCTGTGAAAGAGTGAGAATACCTCTTTTCTGTGGTTTCCTCTTTTGCCCTCTGCTTTCCCTCGTGTTTTTCTTTCCACCCAAATTCAGATTTGGATAGGGCATATACCTATTCCACATCAGCGACAAAGGTGTTGTTGGGAGAAACAAACCTCAAGAGAATCAACCACAGGCTTGTTGCTAGAGTTGTAACAACCGTTTGCTTGTATCGTGAACTCTTTGTCAGCACTCATGGCTTCTTCAATGGTGAATGGAATGTCATACCACCTTCTTGCAGCTTCTTTGGTGCGAATGCTTCGACCAAAGAGTTGGAATGTCTCAGGGACATGCTACACAACATTAAAAAAGCATTGAGCATGGAACCACAAACCTGTAAAGAAGCATTCCCAACTAAAACTCTTATTCCCACCATCACACGGGAGGAATCACTGTTTTGAATTGTAATATCGAAGTGATCTGCATGTGGGCTGACCAGATACTCATCATTCTTGGCCAATCTGGCTTTTGCTTGATCTGACGTGTATGCCTGTAGAATCTATTGCCGAGTAAGTTGGAGTAGATGGGAGTGAAAACTACATCTCCTGCAAGGGTAATATCAGCTGTGATGTTTTCCACATGCTCAAAGAAGTCCAGAGGGAATGCAGGGTTTTTATCCTATACATAAATGGAAGCAGAAGGAGGGTGGAGATGAAGTTTTACCTTTTCTACAGTGCCAGCAGATTTCTTTGCTTTGGATGTTTCTTCAGCACCAATAAGATCGTAACGACATAAGCTGAAAAAAAAAACCAAAAAAAAAATGTAAGGGGAATGTGGGGCAGGGATGTTGTTAAACCTCCCATCCTCTAGCAGTATTAAAAGGACAGACGGTTTCTGAGGTAAAACAGCCACACCCTCAACACTCACACCACTTGTTTTAGAAGACGAGGAGAAAGGTCTCAGAGGTTGAAGCTGGACTTTGGAATCAGATATTGAAGTGACAACAGTTACTTCAGATTTTGGGGACATGCTGACAAAAGTGCCAGGCTTTTTGAATAACGGGAATTAAATGGGCGAAGCCAGTACAGAAAAGAGTACTTGCACGGAGACTTCTGCCCAATTGGTAAATGGGAAGTAGCCAAGCTTCGAATCCTTGCAAATAAAGAAAGTGTCTTCCAATGTGTATGATGATGGCTTGTTCTCCACAACGTGACCTGGGTGGAAGAAATAAGTACAAGCATCAATAAACTTTCCTACCGGCAATGCAAATTCCATCTTTGAATGAAACAATAAGAGCTTGAATTTCCTTTGCCCAAAAGACAGTTTTTGCTTGCTTTGCAGACATTTCAGTGGGTAAGGTTATTGTCATAGTAGCAAGAATCATGTCCGAGTCCATGGAACTGTCGATAGGTTGTATCCACAAAATGCCAGACCTTAGGGAAAAAAATGTAAGAACAAACTAGAGGGGAAAAATCCAACATGGAAACCACAACAGCTAGGCATTGTACACCAGATTGAGTAGGCCTTGAGGGAGAGCGGGTAACAGGCACGAGCGCGCATCCAGCAATTCCATCTTCCAGGAGGTTGAACTGATGTATTGGTGTGGTGTTGCTGTGTGACAAATCGAAGACTTTCACAAAATCGTTGGTAGCCACACACAACGCCACTTCCGAGCCAGGAAGCCACTCCACACTCCTCAGCCAGTATTGAGGAGCTGCACTGGAAGCTGCAAGAGATCGTGTTGGTGAGGCATCTTCCAGGTTCACGTTCAGGGTAAATTTTATGTCATTGTGTGACGTCTCAAAGACTAAGACACGACAGTCATGAAGGCCAAAGGCGGCTACATGCAGATCATTTATTGCATTGACTGCCATCCCCACAATATCAAATGCGAGCTGTGCTTTAGTGTGGGTATGCAACAGGCCCTGCAATGTACAAATTACACAATAGCACGGAAACAGAAAGAGCTTACTTTATCCATAGAAGAAGGACCATCTTCCAGCAGGCGCTCCATTGAAACAACACTCAATTTATCGTTCTCTGCAATCATGACGAGACTGAAAGGTACAGAAATAAGAACTAACACAGGAAAGTTGATATTAAACGTGTTACCCTTGCTGGGTGGTGGCAAGCAGTGACCGTGAGACATTTCCTGCTGACATCATACTCAGTAACTCTCTGGTTGCAGAACTGTCCTTAAGTTTCACCTCAAAAGCGCCTGCCTTAATGGCTCTCTTTGGCCGATACAGAGTGCCCTCAGAAATTACTTTTTTTGAATTTGTGAAGAGTTTAGTATTGTCAGATTTGATCACGACTGCCTCCTGTGGAAGTGCTTTTGCCCTTGTCTTTTCAATTAAACTGCCCAAGAACCTGATTTTTTAAAACAATGGTGAGTGGGAGTGGTGGTTATTTGGAGTTATACTGGATAAGAGCAGCTCCTATTTGTTCATTATTCGTAATGGGAACCATTGCAACATCATCATCGTCTTTGGTGATACCTTCCATTGGTATCACAGAAGAGGAAGCTGTTGCTTTGGGAGCTGGAGGAGGGGGTGGGGCTGGTGGAGGCTTTTTTGTTTAGGATGTAAGGCTACTATAAGTAACACAAGTTGACTACACACAGTGGAAGAAGAAGGTGGCTCAGGACGTTGAACCAGTGCTTGGCACTTACATTTGCCAGCACCACAGTCACAGTAGAAGGTACTTATACGTGCAAAGCTTACCTAAACCAACATTGGCCAACAGTGATGGATATGGAGAAATTAATTACATCGTGTCCCTTGTGGCAAACTCGGGCACAAACGGAACAGCATCCCTCAGAAAATGTTAGAGGGCATGAATAACAGTAATACCTTTTTCAGGGGTGAAAAACTTGGCACTACAAAGATGCCAGTTTACTAACCATGGCTGCTCCACATAACTTTTCCCAGTTGTGGTGTATGTACATAATCTCTTATGGAAACCTGTTGTTTCTTTTGCATTGTAGCGCCAATCAACATCTTCTTTGCTCTTAGGAGTGGTTTCTAGGTTGAGTTTGTGTTAGAATTACATGAGTGGGAGGAGGCAAACTTGTGGCAGCCGTGTCTCTTCCATGCACTTGGCGATGCAAGAATTCCAGCAGAGACAATATTCCAGGGCTTGATACATCAATTTCTATTGAGGGAGTCAACAGCGTTGATGCTGGCAACTAGATCTTACTGGAGACATCTAAAATTAAAGTAATTGCATCAATCAGTTCACTTTTCATTTCTTGAATAGCAGCAAGTTTCCCCAGGAGTGAGAAGAACGTCTTAACAAAAATTCTAAGTAAAATAACTTGAAAGTGAAGACTTACATGCAAGGAACCAGAAAATGTAAAAGGAGGTGAAAGTTGGTGCAGTAAGTGCCTGAATATGTGCTCACCGAATTTAGATTTGGTTTTTCCAACAATATTTTCAAGAAAAGCTGGATGAGAATTAGTGCTTGAGCTTTTTGTTTGTTTAAACCTGAATGTTGACTAGAAACACGCTGTGGCTGATCTTTGGATGGTAACAACTGAGAAAGCCATTTATCTGTTAAGGTAAACGTGAGTAATTAGGGCAAGAGGAATTCCACAACCAAGCATAACAGAATCAAATGCCAAAATCTGCTCGCGAATTGATTCTTTCAGCTCGAAATTCCCTGTTTTGAAATTTTAGGTTGAAAAGGTTAGGGATTTTTCTCTGTGCCTTTCTGTGAGATTGTGCGCATTAAATCACCCAGGTGTGTTAATATATCATCATCATTGGTGGTCAACGCTATTTTCATTATGGAGGTCCAATTGATTGATTTTTCTTTTTTGTGCAGTTAAGGATAAGTAGTGGAAATATGGTGCCCGTACCAGTAGTCACACCAGTTGATACCGAGTAAATAAGGACATCAAATGCGCTAAGAACACTTCTCTGGCAAGCAACAATGTTCTTGGTGGCACTGGGATCTGCAAGTTCATACAAGAACCGTTGAGTGCAATCAAAGCGGTAAAGGGTTTGGTATGGCTTCTCTCGGAGGTTATTGACGATATCATTGCAGACAGAATGCAAATACGAAAATTGATACTCATTCGATAATTTTAAGATACTGGGAAGGACAGCTGTGAAGGCCTCCAAATCTCATTATTAAGTTAGTGCCAGTGCTGTTATGGGAGTACAACCATAGCCCTGTAGCGCCTTGCAGAGGTGAACATAAAGGGCCAACAAATGTTGAAAGCAAGATTCACTGGAAAATTGAGGTTAGCAACTTAGGAAAAATCCCTGTTCTTGCATACAATACAAGTAATGAAGTTGGTATAGATGGAGATGGATGGTTCAACACAATCCGGAGGAACTGTGGTAGAAATTAGGACAACTCTACCCTGCTGGAACGTCTCATACCGTATCTTCAGGTAAAGTTGAAGAAGATGGTGCTTGCTTCCACTCACCCCACATTTTGATCGAGTCAATAGCAGACGAAGATAAACCAAGGGCCTGTATTGTGGTTTTTTTTAACAACCACATCAACATGAAGTAATAATAAGGAACTAAATACCTTGAGTGATGAAGAGATCGCCGTCGACTCAAAACCACAGGCGAGGAGAAGTTCTATAATTCTTGCTTTTTCTGCGGAAATATCCTCTGCTTTAATCAAGGCCAGTAATTGGTGTGTTCTAAAGGAGTGTCAGTTATTTCTGTGGACTAAATTCAACAGGAAGAAAGCCTGAAGATGTTCATGCAGTGCTCAATGAGCTTACTTAGGGCACCACAGAGCTGCGCACCGTGGGTTTTAACAACAGTCGCTGCAGCTTCCCTCACTTCAGTTGGCACATTCTCTAGGGTGTTGTCCGCCATGGTACTATGACAGTCTTCTTTGTCCTTTGTTCTCTCTTTAGTCGTAAGAGGTGGTGATGGTGACTTTAGCTTTTCGACTTCTTTCTGGAAGAGATTAGTGATTGTATTGTTAGATAGGAAGGAGACCTTGGAAATTTTTTTCTCACTCAACCCTAATTCCTTTTCCAAGGCTTCAGCAAAAGTCATTGACTAAAGCAAATATTAGCCATTTTTATAAGGAAAAAAAAGATGATATACGCAACCTCCGCTTTCTTAGGAGTGACTGTAGAACTTGACGACAGAGGACCTGCTGGTGGAGGAATCGGCTTGGGTGCAGCTGTTGAGTCGGCCTGCAGTCTTTGTGGAGTTGAGATAGCATTGAATAGCACTGTAGCCGCAACTGCAGCATTGGAGGATTCACGTACAGAGGTGTTGGCCATGGAAGCTTGTGAGGCTAGTTTTACCAAAATACTTATGAATGCCTGTGGCAGTTTAGGAGGGAGTTTGAATCTCATTAAAAAAACCGTGAGAATTTCAGTAAATGGTATTCCCCCAGCAAGAGAATTAACAAATTCCTTGAGTTTTCCTGGAATAGGTCAGTAAAAGAGTGCTTTAAAAGAGTAGACAGAACCTGTTGAGAACAGTAATCTGGCGGACCAAGTGTACATTAGTAAGTTTACATTACTAAGTGACTAAGACAACGTTAGTTCATTTTCAATACCAAGGAGTCAAACCAAATCGGTTGAATTGACGGACAGACAGGATTGTATAAATTGTTTTGGTGGTGGTAAGCTCCACATAAGACGCCAATATGAGTGGAAACAATAATCAGGGATGAGCACCTCTAAACATATAAGAAACAAAGAAACATTGACTCTAAGAATGTAATTCAACCTCGAGATTGCCCGGGGCTACAATGCACATTCAATAACAAGCACATCTTGGAGAAAAACGAATTGTAGGGAATTTCCAAAGCACTTGAGACTGCCAATGCACGTTTTGTGTGCTGTTCCATCTCTTGAAAACTGGGTGACTCCAGTGGAACATCATAGAATGTAACATGTCCAAAAGGCACAATCCTGCAGTTGGAGTGAGGATGATACCAAGAAAGAGAAGAAGTGAAGTACTCCATTTCTTCCTGTGACAGCTGCAACCACATATCACTGAACATGGGTACCATTGAAGACTGCACACAAGTGCGAGGGAAGGCTTCCTGAGGTTTGTGAGGTTGGGGATTGGGCTGTAGAACGTGTGTAGTACCTGTATTGGAGACAGAGGAACAGAGCACCTGGACATCACGTTCTTTGCAAATGCGGGAAGTAAGAATGTGGGCATATGCCTTTGCCTCAGTAAATCTGATGACAAACTGAGTGGAGTTCAAAGGACAACAATATCATACAGGTAAACAGCATTGCAAGTCGGCAACGGGCAAGGTTGGAAGAAGGTGAGGTTGTTTGAAATCCTGCACAATCAAGAAGGTCATGGGCACACTGCTTGAATAATTCGAATTGGTCTTGCTCAGAGAGCGAGTGGTAAAGCACAAACAAAAACAGTAGAGTTTCGTAGCTTAAGACTTCATGCATCTGTAAATCGTTGTCCGCTTGGGTGGGGTCACATGGAGAGCCTTAGTACCTGAACTGGACTGCTGAATACCAGACCATGTAACGATTTCAGAGTTGTCTTCCACATTTTCCCAGAAAAAGTTGTGTCTGTTACTGTTAAGATGAAGTAAGAAGTGAGTTTTAAATACAGGAAGCAGGTTTTGCAATCCAAATATGAACGATCAAAATCAGTGTTTCAAGGGGTACAAAAGTTTGGTAAGATTTGAGCACGGCATCAAACAGAGAGTTCTGGGTATTTGTAGTCAACTTGGTAAGTTCTACAAAACAAAAAAAGAAAAAGGTAACTTGGACCAGCTCCACAGGTATAGAAAAGGTAGAAATAGTTTTAGCCAAATCTCTAAATCGAGATTGAATCTTGATGTCAGAGACTATTGGCCCCATGGAGTGTTCTAGCAACCAAGTTACGCTGACGGTATTGTAAACAAAAGGAAAGTTACTTCCACAAGAATGTAGGACAGATGGAAACAAGGGTGATTGGCTATCATAAATACGAAGCAGAGTTTCAAAGTGATTGGCTCGAATAGAATTCCTAAGTATGGCATTCAGAGAAATGAGGGAAAAGTAAATGTTGGATTCACCTAATTTGGTCTTGGAAAGCACAAGAAGACTGAGTGCTAAAAAGTCTGTCTTTGCAGAAGTCGATGAGTAAACCCAGAACAATACTGAAAGGTTTCACCTCATCTTGCTTGAATTTTTCCTGAGCAACCCCCTACTGGCATAAGTTGAAAGTAGGTTAAAAAAGAAACAACTTTGTCTGCTTTTGTGACGGTATTAGAGAGCACTGGTGTAAGATCCTCATCAAATAGATTACCAAAATCGCCATCAAAGGCTATAAACAGGTAAGGAGAGTAATGGGGGAAAAAAAATACTGTGCACCTCCTTCTGTTGGTTCTGTATTGGCGGAACTAGACTGGGATGGTGGGACTGAGGGGGCAGTGGTTGCAGTGGGTTGGGTGGGGGTTGTGATCTTTTTTAATGGGACATCCATGAAGCCAATAAGTTGTGGGAGTGGAACGAGTGGTTTGTCTCTGAACTGCCTGCCTGCCTGGGTCATTTGTGAGTGAAAGAAATGAAGCATAAAAGTCTCACCAATAACATCATAGTGATGATCGCTTGGAATACAACATCAAGAACTACTCCACCAATGAAATTCCCTCTGGACTGCTTCGAGACATCACCAAGCATAGAAAGGGACAGCACAAGTTGTGGCATTTGCTTCAGAAGTGCAACACATGTGTTCTCAAAGTCACTTCGTGCGCAACTGCAAGGAGCTGAACTGGCATCCAAAAGGGAAGTGGATGTAAATGCACTCTGGGCTAGTGCGCCTGATGGACCAATGCATATTGTACCTGCACTTGCTCCAATAAGGAGTGCATCCAAACCAGGAGAAATTTTGGAAATATTATTGAGGATGGTAATGGAAATCCGCTCCTATTAAATTGACAAGTTGTTAAACTACAGATACAACTTTAAATTAATTGGCACCTTCCAATCTGCAACAAGATGTGAAGGGAAGTGGCTTTCCACTATTTGCTTTAAACCAGTTATGACCTTAATTGCATCGTTAAACAAGGAGTAAAGAGTTTGAATGGTTGGACATACATCAGTAAATGGAGCACCAAAATTAATTTTCTCAGAAAACAGTAGCTCCCTTTCATGAGCCCATAGAATGTGTGGAATGATTTCTGTTAAATAATTCAAGGAAAAGACATCTAAAATACATTCTAAGAAGGCCAGTATCGAGGAACTGAGTATTACCTAGAGTTTCAAGAGCTGTTCGCAAGAGACCCAGTAGGTTATGAGTAAACTCACCAAGGCTGAGGACTGGAATTGATGTTGACAGCCCCAATAACTGGGCCCTTGGGCGTTTGCTCAGAGGTTCCGTTGCTTCTTCAGGTGTTGTGGGTTTTGGCAGATTAGGGGTGGGTGTAGAAGTTGCAACTGCTGTGGGGGTGATAGGTATTTTTCTAAATTTGCACCAGCTATGATGACACACTTCAAGCATATTCTTTATTCCTCCTATATTTGAGAAGTATTTAGAATTATTTTTCCTCCACTGTGTGAGGTAATCGGCTTTGGGTGTCTCAGCTGATAGGCTGGTGATTGGTGGTGATGATGCATGCACGAATTGATAAATCGTATCTTGAAAATCTATTCCTGTTGACAAATAAGGCTTTTAAGGAGAATACTCATTGTCACACTTGTTGAAATTGGACCAACAGTCTTCTTTTTTAAATGGTCGCTGCACAACTGCACCGCAGAGGCAGAGAAAGGGGGTGGAAGTGCCCCGCACACAACAGAAGTGGACTTGCGGAGTTCGTCAATACGTGGGGGGGCCGTTGGGGTAGAGCACAAAATTTCAACAACAGGAAAAAGGTACAATCTGGGATCACACTGTAAAGATGTTATGGAAAAGGCCAGTTTGCCCAGAAACACACAGGTGAAGTTATACTTGCAGAGGGAATCCCAAAGGCTGAGGACACAAACCGCAAAATAGATTGTCCTACAGGTTCTACCTGTGTAACCAAAGATGGCCTAGCCCTTAGTATGCAAGTGCTCACCAAAGACAACAGTTGTGAAACAGTGGCCACATTGGTTGGGTCTAAGATCATTCAAGGTGAGAGGCAATTCACCTGAAGAGGTATTCTGGAGAATGGACTCACCAATCGTGTGTGAATCCTCCATTCGGTGAGATTCATGATCCAGCAGAACACACAATGTCACGAGTAAAGAAGGAGCCTCCTCTGTATTTGGAAACGAATCTTTCCGAAGAGCACTGTCCAACGACTCCAAGTACTTCTAAAATAGTGACGTTAGCATGCATTCTCGGCACGCGACACCCAAAAGTCACCAACAACCTGGAAAATGTCACATTCCGTCTCATCCGTCTTGCCAGTTGCACTCTGTGAAGTCCCATTTGAAGACGACGAACTAGTGCTGGTGGTTGTAGTCGCCGCCGTAGTTGTAGGCGTCGCGCTGGCCGACGAAGAGGAAGATGAAGACGTTGTCGTGGTAGTTGAGGAGGTCAATTCGGATTGCGGCGGCGATGCGGCATCCGGGGCGCCGCACGACGACGAAGCCGCTGTGGTTGTGGATGGGGACGTAAGTGCAGGTGCCGTGTTGTTAATCGCCTTTGACAACGCTATCGCCAACAGCAACTCCGGTTCCATGCTGCTGTCGCTACTTCCGCTTGCCATTTTTTTTTATTTTTGTTTGTTGGTTGTTTGGTGTTTTCGCTTTCCTCTGCTTGTTTTTTTTTTATTTTTTTTCTTTCTTGTTCTTCTGAATCTCGTTCCAGGGAAGTAATGCCTCTCAAAAAACTGGACGCGGGCGAGGCACACAGTCACGAGACCGAGAAGAAACACAAAGGAAAAAAGGAAACACGAACAAGGGCTTTTGAATGAAAATTAGAATTTAGGACATAGACCAGGTCTCACCAGGAGTCATGGCCTTTACTTCAGGGGAGGCAGGGGTCTTGGGAAGGAGTGACCTTAGTTGGTCTGGGTTCCCGGTAAGAACGGGGAATGTCCCAAAGTGCATGGGTATCACAATTTTGGTGTTTGTCAAGTACTTGGTGAGGGCGTAGGCTGCTCCGACTGGTCCCTTTTGGAATGGAATAATTATGGTTAGCTTTTATCTGTGATTCTCTTCGAGAAGAGGAAGAACCATTGTGTAGTGGTCTCCAATGCAAAGAATTGAAACCTTAGGTCCCCAGATGTTGTTGATAATTTCCATGTCAGAAAACACATCAGTGTCACCAGAGTGATACAGGACACCTGAAAGTACTCTTAGTTTATAACTAACTGCACCATATAGAAGCGTACCTTGAGGAGTGTGCACAACCCATCCAGCTGCTTCACCTGCATAGTGTATTGGGCTTGAACCAATACCCTGCCCCTCGTTTTCAGTGCTGGATGAATGAAGAGCATGGACCATTGTGGCTCGCATCGGGCCAAGGTTGACTGTGCCACCTTTGTTCATACCAACAAGCTGGTCCTCTGGGGCTCCAGCAAGCTATTACAGTTACTTTTATTTTCTTAAAGGAGGCGTGGTAGAAGACCTGAAGAAGGGAGGACAACTCGTGAATGACGTAGGCCTTCGCGGCTCTGTTCTGCTTCAGGAATTCAACAGTGTCGCCGAGATGATCGCCGTGTCCATGAGCTTAAACAAATCGAAAAAGAAGTCAAAATAACAAGAAATAAGCAAAGCTGAATACACACAAACGAGGATAAAGTCGGGGTGATGCAAAGACAATGACCTTAGCTGCTCAGGGCAGGCCGGATTAGTGGAGATCCACGGGTCAATGTAGATCTTAGTTGTACCGCACGTGACCACAAATGTTGCGTGCCCCAACCACTGAATGCTCGTCATCCGAAGGGTTTTTTTTTTTTTCTGTTTCTGTTTTTCTGGTCGTTTTTACGGAAAAGAATGCAAAGAATGACAACCCAACAGGGAGACCTCAATTAAATTGTCGTCTCAGGCACCCAGGAATGCCATTCTGAGATCTTTTTCGAGGGTGAAGGCACCGAGTCGGTGTCACAAGGGATTGTATCTTATTGCGTCATTTTATTTCGTAATTTCGGCAAGTGCAAGGACAGAGGGAGCAGCAACAAGTAGAGGTTACAAAACAAAGCGTAAAAGGAGATCTACACAGCAGTGCGAGATCTGCTGTAAGCGGTGAGAAGAGCGTGTGTTTGTAGGACATGACTCGATCGTCTTCAGCTACTTCTGCCGTTGTAAGTCTTCTGCTGATTGTTGTTGCTCTTCAGTGCTGTTGTGTCTCATTGGCCGTAGCTGGAAGTGGGCCGTATGTTCTCCTGCCATCACTGAAGAAGCAGTGCATATTCGGTTCTAAAGTATGAATATAACGCAGGAAAATCACGATTGTGGAAAGTATACCAGAGCAACTCCTACTCCCAACTGCCAATAGTACATATGAAGCGTGGATGAATCTCATGAAAGGGGCTTCCCATACACTTGATTTTGCGGAATTTTACTGGACTCTGAGTGATGGAACCCTGGTGGATTCTCTGCACGCTGGTTGGAAGGGACAAAGCATTTACCAGGAGATCAGACAGGCCGCATTGCAAAGAGGAGTAAAAGTAAGGATCATACAGGTAGTTACCAATTCTGAATGTACGGATTGAACAAAGGGGTGTAGAATAAACCAGGTGGCCCTTTCCCAGGATCAGATCCTCTGGAACTGATGAAAGAGGGAGTAGCGGATGTAAGATCTCTGGACTTTAGGGGATTGTCTCCTGATGTAAGAGGCCATGTGTTCGTCCTCGCGTTGCCTAAGTACTTAGATATCAAGTGGAATCTTCCACACCAAGCTTATAGTTGTGGATAGAGCACATTTCTACTTGGGAAGTGCTAATATGGATTGGCGCTCATTGACCCAAGGTATGAAGGAAGTATCCAATGTTGTCTTTGATCGTATTTCCAGTGAAAGAGCTGGGAGCGGTGGTAGAGAATTGCCCTGAACTGGCCAAAGACTTGATGAAACTGTTTGAAATGTGGTGGAAAGCATCTGAAACGCAAACTCTTCCTAAAAAGTAATGACGTGAAGATAACAAACCTAACTTCACTAGATGGTTCTCGATGTTTGAAACAAAATATAATTCCAAGAATCCAGCTTATATAACATTCAATGGCAACATGAAGTCCGCCGTATACTTCAGTGTCTCCCCACCACAGTTTGTTACTCCAGGGAGAGACTCAGCTGATGGAACGACAGTTGATATCATTAATAGGGCCACAAAATATATTGGTAACTAGTTGTACACGCAGTGAACACTGAGTCTAAATGCAGATATCGAAGTGATGGACTATCGCCCTGCATCGCTGTATGCATCAACCAACTACTACTGGCCCGAAATCGACGATGCCTTGAGATCAGCTGCCTTTAGAGGGGTGCAAGTACGATTGCTTGTAAGCATGTGGAATCACACCAGTAAGGGGATGCATCAGTACGTGAACTCTCTCAATTCTCTCAACAACACCTCTGTAAGGTGGTTTGTTGTCCCAGGTACATACGACAGTCTCCTCTTACGCCTTCCAATATCTCAAGATATGATTGGCTCCGATCCAGTGCCCTTCACTAGGGTGAATCACGCAAAATTTATGGTAACAGAAAAGGAGGCGTACATAAGCAACAATAACTGGACGGCAGACTACTTCAAGGCAAGTCACACCCTTTTTCTCGCGAAACCACCACTAACAAAAACAAAAACCCAAAGACAACAGCGGGAGTGACGATGGTCATTGTGAGCGACCACATTTCTGCCCATTTACACCACAAGGTATTCTCGCGGGACTGGAACAGCCCATACGCGCACCCACTGAGAATAGTCAACGAGCGAGACATACGCGGCGGTTGAATTGGGTGATTGATTCGGGTGCCAGCTCAGCCGGGGAATTTCCCCGCCCCCAAAAAGAAACGCCAAAGTAGATCCTAGTTGTTACAAGGAGAACAAAAAAAGATTTCCACTCACAAAGCCCCAAAATACACAAAGGAACGAAGCAAGACAAGCAAAACAAACAAACAAAAACAAAATAAAAAAAAAAAAACCCTAACGATCAACAACGACACAAACAAACAGCGGCGAAGCGTTACGTTACGCGTAAAACGACAACGATGCGTACGTCGGGTCGAATCGTCGTAGTGGTGCCACCGCAGAACGGCGGGATGCCCACGGCCACGCCGGCCGTGCTGACCACGTCGTCCGGGGGCGTCGTGGTCGCCAAGCTCGCGGCGCCGCCGCAGTGCGCGGCCCTTGGGCCCCCGATGCCGTCGTCGGCGTCGATTGTGCATCACCCGGCGGCGGCCTCCACCTCTCCCATAAATCCGCACACGCCGAGGATCATGTCCTTCAACCCGCCGATGGGCGCGCGCGACGTCGCGCCCGGCGGGGTGAGCGCCGTGTCGGTTCAGTTTGACCGCCCGATGGACATGACCCTCGAGGCCAGGCAGTCTGTTTTCAGCCCCACGGGGGCGTCGCCGTTGCCGGTGCAGCAGGAGAGGATCATGTGGGTCTCTGAGACTGAGCTGTGGCTGGGTGTCAACACTGAGAAGCTTAATTACTCCACAAAGTGTGGGACTATCACCCTCCTTTATTTGTTCTCACTTATTATAATGGTGAAGATATGGTTTGCAGCTGAATAGCACAAGCAAAGCCTTCATACGCAGTAAAGCTGGGGTGCCCTTACAACCCCAGGTATACTTTTTTGAGACAGGTCCTCGTCCTGCAACATACATGGGGCAGTCTTGGCCCCAACAAACTTGGCCGCAACAACAGCAACGGCCTCCTCAGTCACAAACTGCACAGCAGTGGCAACAACAACCAAATACTCAACAGTGGCAGCAGCAAGGATGGCAACAACAAGAGCAATATGCATACACACCTCAGTATACACAACCGGCTTCTCCTCAGGCAGAGCCTTATCATGACTGGTCACAACAATATCCACAAGCATATGCACAGCCGCAGTATGCACCTCAGTACACACAGGCACAGTACCAACAGTACCCTCAAATTCAAGCCTCATATCAGCCGGGGGAAGTTCCTGCTCAGTACCCTGGACCCGAAGACCCACAATACCAACAATATCAGCCACAACCACAACCACAACCTCAACAGTATCAACCACAACAGTACCAATTGCAACCTCAATACCAAACGCAAACACAGGCTCAACAGTATCCACAAGCATACGCACAGCCGACATACTCACAGCAATCATCACCACAGACCCCACCCCACGCTCCCCCGCCTCCCGCCCAACAGAGCACCCCCTCACAGACCCCACTACTGTCCCACCAGTCATCTCAGCAGTCATTGAACAAACAACCATCAGAACCACACACCCAGCCTGCCCACACTCACACCTATGTAAAAGTCCTACCTCCACTCCCCAATCAACAATCCAACTCGGACCAAACAGCAGAACCAATTGCAGAACCAATTGTTCCCATTCAACAGTCTGTTGATGTTCAACCTACGCAACCTACGGAACCCATACAGCCAACGCATGCAATTTCTCGTCAAAAATCTACCTCTTGTATCAAACCGCCATCACCAGAGCCTGCACCTCAGACAAAGAAATCTGCTGAACCCCCACCTCCGACTTCGCCTGCTGTTGTGCCTGACGTAAAAGAGAGCACTCCTTTGTCGACTTCTAACTCCTCCAGTGGTTCATCCAGTTCCTCAGCTGCATCCTCGAGCTCTTCCAGTTCAACTTCTAGTTCCTCCAGTGCTGCTTCAGCCTCTTCCGCCGCTTCAACGGACTCGAACCCTCAATCCGTGATACCTGTTAAAGTCAACAAGCCAGTCTTCTCACCGCCTCCCTTTGTAATTCCACCACAGAACAGTACAAGTCAACTGATTGTATGCTCTCTCAGCATTACGTGTCATTCACCTTATACAGATCAAACCAGACAATCTCGCCTTTGGGTGTGAGACTGAACCTGGTGCTGTTGACAAGGTATCTCTTATTTTCCCTTCTCAAAAGAGATGACAAATTTTCTGTCTGAAGGAACTACATGACGTCATTACAGTGAAGAACAATGGGCCTACCATGTTCATAGCCTTTCATTTACCACAAGATGACCGATTCACAATTTCTGTTGACACCCCATCACTTCTCCTCAAGAAGGTACCTCAACTCCATCATGCATCACCTTACAAATACCAGGGAAAAGAAGTTAAAATAAATCTTACTCTTAAAGTGATTTGTTCCATGACAGTTGATGTCAATGTCTGCCTTCTGTCATCTGGAGGTTTCAACCATTGAACAGTATTCAGATTCTAATTTTCGTAGCAAAAAAAAAGTTCAAGACTCTAACGGAAGCACAAGCTGAATTTTGTAATAAGATCCATGTGTGTTTATCCAGTGCTCTTTCAACTCATGTAGGACCTCATTTCTTCTACTTCAATAGTTTTAAACCTTCACTAGCTCAATTACATGGATCTCATCTTTGAAGAGCCAATTGGGGAGGGTAGCTTTGCAACAGTGTGGTAAGACAGCAATGCCCAAAAGTTTCTTTACCCAACAATCCTATACAGGAGAGGAAAGTATCACCACGCAGCTGTTGCCATAAAGTATCTTAAAGATCAGCACCCAACGGACAATTCCTTGCTCGAGTTTAAACGGTAAAAAACCAATCTCTAACCTTTGTCTCACTTATTTACAGAGAGGTAACACTTATGACACAATTGAGGCATTCACAGATAGTCAACTTCATTGGCGCGTATGTTTTTTCCCTATGCAAAGGTTATCTAATATTAAAGCAGTGTGTCAGTTGCTGAAAAGGTATTCCCCATTCGTAATTTCCTATTGCTTCAACACCTTACTGGTTTTTGAACTCGATCTTCTAGCTTTGTCTAGTAACTGTAAGTCACAACTTTTTCATTCTTGTTTTCCAGCTTTCCAATAGGAGTACATGCCCTATGGAAGTCTTACATCTGTACTGAAGGTGAAATAAACTCCATCACTCTCCTTAACTAAAAGGGGAAAACCCCAGAAACGCAAAGGGATGGATTGGGGACTAAAAGTAAAAATTGCACATGATGTTGCAACAGGTCTCATTTTCGTTTGACTGTATTTCCTCTAACTGTATTACAGGGATGGCCTATTTGGTAAATCCAATACTTTCTTTCTTAGCCCCTCACTTTTTTTTTTAGCACGGTAATAGCATGGTCCATCGAGACCTGAAAGTATCTCCATATTTTATTCGTTGAAAATTCACTAACCAACTTATTATTCTTCCTTTACCATTTCAGCCTGACAATGGTATGTTCGAGATGTACACAGTGTTTATTCTAACTTGGCCACAGTTCTCGTTGTCTCATTGGACAAACATGCTCAAACGACGTGCAAGGTAATTCCAAACTAGTTGGATTTCCACTTCTCTTTTCAAACCTATTTCAGGTATCTGATTTTGGAACTTCCAGAGCAGTGGGAACTCGAGTTATAATGACAGATACTTCCAATGTCACAGCGACATCTGATAGGCAAATGACATTACTTATTGGCACCCCAACATGTAAACACCTTTTTTTCTGGCAACTTTTCACCTCCCAAACTGTTTGCGCCTTATTATAGATATGGCTCCAGGTATTACTATACACCACATTTCCATCTTCTCGTCCAACTCCAAATCATAAGAAATTCTGCATAAAGAAGAATATGGACCACCTGCTGATGTGTTTAGTTTTGGTGTTATGTTATGGCAGCTTTACACCGAGGCAACACCTTATTCCACCGTGCCCGATTTCTGTGAGACCCCTATTTTCCTCCCAAACTAAACAGGTACATAATGCACTAACCATCTTCTCAGATGAGTTTGTTGTTTCCGGAAAGCGGGAGCCTATTCCCGCGGATTGTCCAACTGCCTACGCACAACTGATAGCTTCTGCATGGAGCCAGAAACCAGACGACCGCCCAAGTTGGTATATTCTCTGACTTTCCCCTTTCTAAAATCGTTGCTAGCCTTTGCTCAAGCTCTGGAGATTCTGGAAGCTATATTAAACAAAGAATTGGAGCTGTAGGCAAACAAAATACAAAAAAGTGTGAAAAAAAAAATAATGGCATTCTCATTGGATTCCATAATTATGAACGGTGGGTTCTGGAGAGCTTGAGGGCAGCTTTCATTGTAGCCCATAATGAGGCGTCACCTGGGTCATTCAGTAGGTCATTAAATACTGGCATATAGGGACCCATCAAGGGGAGAATTTCAGTGCAGCTCAAAGCAACGAAATAGGCCTTGAGGTGCTGGAAGCTAGTCTCTGTGATGTAAGAATTAGTTTCATTATTAATAATAGCGAGGCGAAGCTGTTGTGGTGATGAATTTTATTAACAGGCTTGAAGAGAACCTGCAAAGAACGATCTAGTAACTGTTGGCTTGGTTGTCCGTAGCCAAGGTTGTTCTGAACAGAGGTGTTTGTGGTCTGCACGGGACATCTTCAGCCACAAGCTAATGATCAAAGAAATGTTCTTTGATCGTATGACAGGCTCATATAAACTGGGAATCTCTGCCAATAAAGTGCGGTTCCAAGCATGTGGCACCATGTCATAGTAGTTGCGGATGCACTGCATGTGGCGCCCTAATTTGGATTCGGCGTATGAGACCAGCTCCGTGTTTCCTGAATTTGGTCTTGTGGTTGGAAGAAAACTTGAAAGTATGAGGTTAAATTGATACCGATGGTAGGACCTGCAAAGGGCATTGTCTCAATTGTGCATACACCATGGGGATCCCAGTCACGTGACATGTCTGCAAGGTATAGAGCAACTGCTGGGGACAAAGCACCTCCCAAGCTGTGGCCGGTAACAATCAAATTCATCTTCATCCCCTTGGCTTTGTAAAGTTGTGAGACATTAGGAATATTTTCCAAAGAACAAACCACAGAGGGCACTGGTTTTATTTTCCAAAAACTGTAGCAATGTGCGCTCAGAGTTTTCAGGTTGAAAGTTTGTGCTCGTGACTCTAACTATCCATTGGAGCGCACTAAGGGTCCCCTTGGAAATCATTGCCCCTGTACTAGAGGAACTAAAAGGCCAAGGCACTTGGGATGAATTCAAATCCTCGAAGGGAATATTGGTAAGGGGCTAGATTTCAGGTGGGAAGTTACTTGGAAGATCCAACTGTAAATGGACAATGGGTTGGTACCACATAATGCAACGCAGTATGTGGCTGGTTCGTCAATGCTATGCAACACACAGAAGGTATTGTCCGCAATAACTGATACAGCAGTCTCATAGCACACAGGCCCCCAAGCAACCTCCCATTGCCCTGTATTTAAAAAAAAAAAAAGGTACTTAGCTAAGAGTTTTAAATAAAACGACAAATAATCTCAAAAAGAAGAGAAAAGCCGAGCAATAGCAAATAATAATCAAACAAACCTAGCATGGAGATGACTTCGGGTTTTATCAGAAATTCGCACATCGCCCTCAGCGTTTGCAGTTCTATTGTTTTACAGTTCCCGCTGAACCTAGTTGCCATATAAGGCACATTCGCCAGGCACAGCACCTTCTGCACGTGGTTGTACTTTGGGTACGCCTTAACGGGCGGTGGTGTCCCGCTGCTGGTACTTATGGGACTGGTAGTAGCAGTTGCAGTTGCAGTGGCAGTGGCGGTGCTCGTGCTAGTGCTAGTGCTGCTAGTGGTAGTGGTCGTGCTGGTGCCTGTGATGGTTACGGCATCATATCCACTTGTTGCGGCCAGGACTGCCGTTGTGAGGCTGGTTGGTGATGTGGATGGTGATGTTGATGAGGTTGCCTCCTCGCTCATCGAATCGAGGGCTGCCAACAGCTCGTCGTCAAGTACCTCGCTGGTGCTTTTCGATCCCCTGGTGTCCCGACCCACAATTGAGATTTAGAAACTACCAATGGGAGAATAAACCACTAACAACACTCACGGGCTTGGGGGTGTCCCTGTGGCGGCCATCAAATATTGAATCAACTAAAACAAACGAGGAATTAGAAAGTACGAAAAAAGGTGATGCACATTTTTTTTTACAACATGAAACGTGGGTCGATGAGGGTTTTGTAGGAGAGGTTCTTTTCAACGAACCAGCGTCGCAGAGCAACGATGAGTGTGTCAGAGCCAGCACATACAACACAAGCAATTGCAATGTCATAGGATAGGAACCATGACACCAGTAGGAACATGAGTGAGTTGAATACAATCATGTCGAATTCTATGCCCACTAGCCATAGCTTGTTGAAATCTCGGTTTACTGTGAGGCTGTGAGATTACTGGTTTTGCTTGATGTTGGTCTTACGAGGATAGAATTTAGTTTCAGGGGTGGTAGTCAATGATCCGGCGTCTGGGAACCCAAACAGCCGTAACAATAAGGGTCGCATGGGTCCCACAGTATACTTGTGGGCTGTGCTGGTCTATGTTCTTAAATGTTAGGTATTTGGGGAAGCTTTGTTTATCTCACCTTGGAAATAAACAATTTGAAGAAAGCATTTAAAGCTTTGTAACCTTGTAAAAGGTGCGCTGCTGGTACACTGCGTCTGAAAGACAGTCTATTAACAACAAAGTTGGAGTCCCTATCTGAAAGAAAGATTCTATTTGTATGAACAAGATCTGCAACAGGTAATACCTCCAAATGTGCGCTCCATATCAACAAGATAAAAATAAAGAGCCTGAACATCAGCACAAAACGAGGGAGTAGGATAAATTTCAAAAATCTGTTGATCCGAGCCTTCCACAAGACCTCTTTTGGGTGTCAGGCTATCCTTTTTGGAGGTGAGTAACTCTTCTCTGCAGTTTGTGGCGAACCTTTTCTGCTTTTAAATTTGCATTTAGGCCAAGCATATTTGTATCACAAACTGCATGGACCGACTTCCCATGAATGTAGTAACCGTAACTCGAGTCAGTGAAAATGAAGCAACTCAAGTTGGAGACTGAGAGCAAATCTACAAATAATGTAGTTTCGTCTTTGAACCATCTGAACCTAATTGTGTAGTGGTATATCACCTATTCTCCAGTTAAGAAAGAAAGATAAGGGAAGCTCGAATGAACCTGAATTAATGCCACAATTAACCAAGCAAAACAACAAACAGTATAACCCAGTGCGGGGTTAACTTCACCAGGGCTGTGCTCCCTTGAAGGCTGCGGTTTTGCAAGGTACAAGCCGTTGAGACCAAGAAGAGCGCACATTAAAATTGCAAGAGTTAGACCAGGTGAAACCATCCTAGCATTCTTTGTTTTATTGTTTTAATGTAGAAAAGCACATTGAGTTGGTAGAACCTGTGCTCTGTTCCACTCATTTACAGCTAGGAGAGTTCGCCATACCCCAACAGGAACAGGAACTGGGGGGCTATTAGATCCTTTAATTGGTACTTTGCCTCGTGATTTTTCCCAATCCACGAAAAAGATATTTATCGAGCTGTGCCAGTATATAAGGTACAGTATCCTTAAGGCCTGCCAAAATGCAAAAAATGATTCTTAGTCGTCTAATTGCTCGTACAGTGATGATACCTTCCCTGTCCATGCTATTACAAGAGTAACTTCAAATTGATAAAACCCCGATTGCAACATCGGAAGTAAGAATTTAACTTCGGATTGTCCCTTGTAGTAGACGTACATATATGCAGTTTCGCCGAGCATTATGAAGAAAAAGACATTTGCAAATGTATCCATTGCAAGTACCACTGCTTGAACTAGTAACTGATGATAGATTACAACGAGCGTATTAAATGGTAAATGACACACAGCGACAGATGCCCCGGGATTCTTCCTCATCCAGCAAACGAGCCGATAAATCCACCATATCCCTGTGATGACCATTCCAAATATCAACAAGACTAACTGAAGTAGCTGCCAAGTGTCACCTTCGTCATGATAGATAATCTCCACTGTGAGCTATAGGACATAAATACCCTTTATGGAATAAAGAAAAAAAGAGTTCGCACTTCAGTTGTCGATTGTCCAGAAAGAATTACAGAACTGGATCTTTCTTCATATTTCAAAGTCAGAAGGGGAGTATTCATGTACTGGGGATCCCCATCCCTAGGAGTCACTCTTGAAGGGGACGTGAATATGTTGAGGTGTACATTTAACCTTACTCTAATTTGATTTCTCGTGGGAATCTGATGACTTGTGGAGCTGAGTTTATAGGGTTGCGACCACTTAAGGTGTCAATCATAAAGAATCGCCGTGTCAGTTGAGCAGTTGACATGTCATCATTTACATAGGAGCCAGACTTTTTTTTTTTTTTTGATATCGCAGTTTAGTTGTGGCACAGGAAAGATTAAGGGACAACTCTCTGATAATTCATGAGCAGAACTGGTACGGGTTGTAGTGAACTATTCCCATAATCGGTAATATCTGCTCACAATAAGGAAAACACAGTAACTTTTAGCTCGCTCACATAAGTCGTAGAATACAGTTTGTGATGCTTCATTCAGATACTGGGACAGATCATATTTACAAATAATTTTTTGATTCGTCCCATAACTGAAGAAGGAAGGGTCCAAGGAACCACAGAGCTGTAAGAAAAGAAAAAAATCAGTACAGAGGTGAAGGAATTCCAAATACCAAAAATTGACTCGTGAGTGGTGTGAATCCCAAGAATTCCCCTTCTAGTGAGTACTGAGCAAGATAGTACAGGAGATCAAATTCCTAATCAAGAAAATGAGTGGATTGCGGGAGTGAAGTGAGTTTATAAAAGTAATTAAAATAAATCAAGAAAAAACTAAAAGAACTGAATGCTCACCGCACCGATTTACTGTTATTTTTGAAAGCTACTTTCATTTGAATAGTTGGAGCTGTCAGAATATCTGTAGCAATTACATTTGAATATAGTAGCCATGGCATGCCAGTTGGCCTGAATTTTTAAGATGGTTTGTGCAGGGTAATTCGGAGATACCAATACGGAATATTGTTGGGACCAGGAGGTGCAGGTTTCCGCTGAGTGGCAAGCAATGAATACTGCGCACATGCGGAGGAAGTCTCGTCATAGTTTTGCAGCACACAGAGATTTCCAAGAATCTGACAGTACTGCTCATCTTCAAGCTGCAGTAGTTAGAATGTGGCATAGGCGAGAGGTAGAGCAGTTACCGTACAGAGCTTCACAGCACCATCTTGATATTGCTTAAAGGTATCACTTACGAATGCCAATGATGTAGCTTTAGCTGAATCGTCTTCCTTGACAGAATTGTAGTTTACTGTGCAGGTTGCATCAGAGCTGTAGTCACCCAATCCGTTAGCTACTGTTGAATCAATGCACTTGTTTCCAACCTTGACAGCAATTATAAACTAGGAAGTAAGAATGGACAACGTACTAAAATGGTTGGGGATACACAGGAGCATGTTCCATCAGAGCCACTTATCATAGACGAATCAGAGCAAGATGAGCACACATGTGGGTGGGATGAAGACTCTGGAGTATAGCCTTGAGGACACACCCTACAAATTTTTTCGAGAAGTCTGTCTCCATTATCATCAAATTCAACTGGGGTTTGTTGTTAAATAACAACAAAAAGTCATGAGAGTAGGAATAGCACGCACCTACAATAGCATTTTCAGCACACAGGCAGTCATCCAAGTCTGTGTCCACTCCAAGTGTCGAAGCTGCACACAACACGCAGACTAGGTTATCAGCTGATGGTACAGTCCCCTAAAGAGTAGTGTCACTCCTCATCTCAGAATTGATGCAAACATACATAGCCACAAGGGGTGCACGTAGTTTCATCTGTCCACACGCACCCATTTGCACATGTGCAGCTCAATCCTGCATCAATTTAACTGGAACCGAAAATACGCAAAAACCTTTGCAAAAGAAAAAAATGCCAACCTGTTGTGTCATCACGAGTTAGGTTGGTTCCACCACAAGGAAGACAATTCAACGTAGCCGGATCGAAATAAGAAGAGACGTCGCATCCGTACATGTTGGATTCATCTACTAAGACCACAGCAGCAAACGATGGCCACAACAAAAACGCTGCAGCTACAGTACAAACGAAAACGACGCCGTTGCAAACTTCATGAACACTCATAGATCTCTCCTTTCTACACCAACAGCTACTATTGTCGCTATTACGCACACCTAACAATATCCCCAATAACGAACGCGTTTTTCCAATTGTGTTAGCAGAAGGGAGGGAACTCCACCGAGTGTCCTTGCCCATAATGCAGTTTGGAAGACTCGATACTGTTGGGAAGGGACCGAAAACAAATCCTATTTCTCGGTTGGTTGCCGTGCATAAAGTGACTTTACTTCCTCGAAATCCACTCTTGTTTGAATTAATGCGAAAAGTCCACTGCGTGCAGAACGTCTTCATCGAGATGTAATGCCTCGGCATTCGTCTTAGAGGTCCAATTCACCTGCAATGGGTGAATTTGACTTCACCAAACCCTCCTGCCTCGTGACACTGACACCTGCGAAGGAAGATGTGTTGTGGGGCACTCCTCAAAAAAATACTGTGAAGCACGCAACCACAACAACCAACCGTTTTTTTTCTGGGTCCCTTGCACGGATAGCAACCCTTATTATTTTTCTCATCCAGGTGGACTTCTAGAATTCACTGGAATGTTCCCAATGCGGAGGGTGCTGCTAGTTCGTCGTACCTAGACTATGGGTATTGTAGAAAGGCGCCTGTGATTCCAGAGAAAGTGTTCTTTCCGAGTGAACCAGTGATTTTTTACAAAATAAATTAATTCGTGATGGCGGGACACTACGACATTAAAGCGGTGCAGTATTACGCGTGGTTGGTGAAAAACACAGTTAGAGATGACGACGTGTGGGCTGCGTCTACGTACCCGTTGTTGGCTCCAGTAACGACTGTAGATTTCGACCTTCACAAGGAAAAGCACGTGTTGCTGTTTTTAATAGTTACTTGCTTCCCACCTTTTTTTTTCTTTTGTACCTTTTTGGTCTGGTTCTTGTTTCCGCCCTTTACGGGGTCTTTCTTATTAAAAAAAAAAAAGGGTTGTATTCGAACTGGAGAACAATATTGCTGATAAATCGCGTGCAACTGAAGCGGATGAAGACATTATTCCGTTACTGCATTTGGTATCTTTCTTTCTTTCCACCTTAACTTAATTTATGTAAGATAAACCATCACCACAGCAACGACTTCTTCACAACATCGAGGTACTTTCTGCTTCACGTTCTCAATGTTTGTTACCCTGTGTGTAGTTGTGCAGGACGAATTATCGTTACACAAAGTGGCCCCACTAGCGGCTACAATGTTGAGTGGTTATACGTGTCACACAAAATTTCCGAACCGTCAGTTGTTCTCGAGGCCATGAAAGGAAAAATACTGCAAAATGAAGGGTTGTTCCTTGCTCTTTTCTCCTTTTTTTTTTATTACTTACTCCACTACTAGATTCGAGGTGTGGCTAAAAATGGAGAGCCCAATTGTGGCTATATGTGCCCGTAACCTTGAAGCAGCACAAAAGCTTCTTATCGTTGCAAAAGGTCTTGGATTCAAAAAGGTTTCTGTTCCAGCCTGTCTTCCTTGTCATCTAACGCTTTTGTGCTTTCCATTACAATTGAAATGACAGCCCACACTCACCGGGGTTCACAACAAAGTCATGGTCAGCATTGTTGACAACAAGAAACTCGAAGTCCCAATCGCCATGAATGGAACACAGCTTGCCCCAGACACATACATTGCCACATGCATAAACTTGGCCAACAAGAAACTGCTTTCATCACGTGCTAGGTTTGACAAACTAGCACAGGCCTTGGCCCCACCCCCACCACTGCCCCCTTCTCCTTTGGGTTTTTGAGAGTACCCACAAGGTGCTGTTTCATGAATTTTGTTGAGAAAAACAAAATTTTTGATTGTGTTATTTCTCTGTGCCTCGAGAGGCTTAGAAACCAAAAATGTGTGGGATTTTTTCTGATTGGATGAAGACAAAATTCCAATCCTAAGCCCACATTCCAATAATGGCCATGGCACTGGCGCCAAACAAAAATGCCAGAACCAACGCAAAGCGTGATAGTATTTTCTCCCCGGTCTTCTGGAAGTCATCAGAAACCATATCCTGTTAGGTGTATTTAGTGTAACTTTAGAGACTGATGAGAACATACCACCAGAGACTAGAATGCAGAATTTTCAAAAAAAAAACCCGGTTAAAACTCATGCCAAAGAAAAACGGCACGATACCATGTATAGAAGAATTCCGGCAGCAAGTGATTCAAGTACTCCCTCTGCTGTTCTATTTGTAGAGCCCACGCCAATTCCAACAGCAATCCCGATAGGTGTTGTAATAGAGAAGATCAATACCATGATTACTGTCCTTAATAAACTGAGCTTTGCTTCTAGTATGCATACACCCAAGGCAATGCCCTCAAAAAACTATTGCTGTGAATTAATGGGATAGGGTATGATAGTGTTACCTGATGGAAAGACAGTGCTATCAGAAGTGCTCGTACATCAGCCACTTCAGTTGAAGTACCAAGGGCAAGCCCAATGATCACTGAGTGTAGAGCTACTCCTAGTTCCAAAATATGTGCAACTATCCATTCCTGTTCCGCTTCTTCAGATGAATCAGCATCACATTTCAGAAACAACCGCATTATAATATAGTTTAATTCTAGGGGAAAAAAAGGAGGGAAATAGAAATAACCCGGCTCAGCAGACTTTGATTTGCCGCTATGCTGGTGTTGATGGTGGTGGTGCAAACGGTGACCGACGGCAGCCATTCTTTCCTCAGTCACAACCTCCAATTCTTCCATGTGCTTTTTGCAGTCTGAGTCACCACCCACGTTTGCCTCCACATCATTATCACAATGCTGGTGTTTCTTATGCTCAATTCCTCCCTCTCTGGTAACAGTAGTAGAATTAGACTTCGAAGTCGCACTTGCTGCCTCAGAAGCTGAGTTTGGCACAACAGAAGTAGAATTAGACCCAGAATCCGGATTCAAGCCCGAAGTAGAATCAGAGCCGGAAGTCGAAGAAGAGGTGGTAGCAGCGGTAGAAGCAGGAACCGGCGAGGTGTCCATTGTGGGAAGCATCTCGCCCAAGCCAGCAATCACGGCGCCGCCTTGGTTGCAGTTGCCGCCCGAGTCGCAGTTGTGCCGCGAGGCGCGGTGCCGGGCGGCGAAGAAGGCGGCGGTGGACTGCTCGAGCAGCAGCGTGGCGCCGATGGCGACGAGGCACAGGGCGAAGGCCAGCGGGTACTCGACGTCGGGGAAGCACTCGCCCACGACGGAGACGGCCTCGGGCAGGATGTGGATGAGCGCCGTGGCGAGGATGACGCCGGCGCCGAACGCGCGCGCCGCCGAGAACACCACGTTGTTGCTGCTGAAGTGCGGCACGAGGCGCTGCGACACCAGCGGGAAGCACACCCCGCTCGTGGACGCCGCGAGCACAACGAACACCGAGGCCACGCGCAGCGCCAGGCTCTTGTCCATCTACCGGCAGATCACGGTCTCTGATACCTGTTGTGTTGATGTCGTGTCTGCTTCCTGGAAAGTTGAAGTTCCGTCACAACCAAGCTTTGTGAAAAAAAAAAATAAAAGGAAACTTGGTGCTGTGGGCACTTGGAGTTCCACTGAGCACTGTCAATGTGGGTTACGTCTGAAGCAGCAGTAGATATGACTAAAAAGTTCAGTGCTGGGAAACTTCCCTCTGGATTTAATGGGGGAAAAAAAAAGCGCAACTCGGCAAACCCTTGTTGTGGATGGAAAATCGTGGCGAGGTGAGTAGCATGTGCGTTGTCGCAGCGTTGATCGTCCTTATTGCCTTTGTCCTGGTTGGGGTGCATGAAATGAACAGAGTTGGCAATGTGGACCGCACCAGGGACTCACTGCACATAGTCACTTGGCGGGAGGAAATCCAGAGTTTTGCCTTGGGGAACATGAGCTTATACTAATTGGAATGGAAGGAGTTATAGTACCACAACTCCTAGCCTTTGTTGGTGACGAGACCATGGTTTGTAGTTCTTACCTCTTCACTGGGTTAATCAAAAGTTAGGTGTATGGGGGACCAGGCCACTCAAAGGACATAACAGAATGGTTGAAAAAATTGGTGGAGGTTAGAACATCCCTATTTATCCTGTTAACTTAACTCTGGGTAACCAATTTTAGAACTATCGTACCAGTGCTAGACCACGTAAGTGCTACAAGTTTTCCCTTAAAACAGTGGCCACTGTGCGAAACTTTGGTGATGTGATGTCTGACCCCGCTGATACACCTGAGCAGCTGGTTCTGTATCACAATGCTGGGCCTGTTGGTCAGACTCTGATTTCGGACCTCATCCAGCAGCAGCAGACAGGGAAGCCGTACCACCCACGACCCATAACGGCGCTATGGTTCCATGGGTGCACTGTTGCACCAGAGCAGGAGCTGCGGCCTGGTGCAATGCCACAGCCGTGTATTTGGAGGTTCTGATGCGCCGGTATGTGTGCGCCCCACTACACCTGCTGGGGTACAAAATGGACCAGATTGTTGGAGGAGAGGCAAACTGTTCTAGAGTGGGGGAAGCGAGTGTGCATATAGTACTACAAGTGCACAGAAAATACTAAAAATTGGGTTTTTGGCAACTGTCTTTTTTCTGGGGGATGTTTCTTTGTGTGGCTGAACAGGCAGTGGATATTTCGTAGGGTTAGAGGTAATAAAAGGTAATAAAAGACCTGTCTAAACAAAAAAGGCACCAATTCCCTGCAGAGTGCCAACAGTTGGTTCTTTCTTTTTGCATCAAGAATGAAGGTCACGTACACGAGGCCGGTAATGGATGTCGCTGGATCTTGGTTGTGTTGTGGAATGGATCTCGCGTATCATAGACTGGAAGATCTTGTTCCGCTGTCACTGGCACCCAACGCAATCACACTCGGTGGTTGTGTGCAGTTCCTGCTGTGCTCACTGGCTTTTTTCACGCTACTGCCATATGGTCATGCCTTGATTTGTGGTTTGCTCTGTGCGTCAGTGGCGGTCTACATCGCATGCGACGGCGTAGATGGCGTTCATGCACGGAGAATTGGTTGCGCGTGTGCACTTGGCGATATGCTGGATAACGGCAGCGACACTGTTTTCGTTGTATTTGCATCTACCTTGCTGGTGAAAGTGCTTGGAGTCAGCCTTTCTAGTACTCTTGGGGTTATTGCCGGGACTGTGGGACCGTGGAGTGCAGTTACCAGCACATGGGCCACTTTGCACACTGGGGAAGATCAAGGTACAATCCATCACCTTGTGTGGATTTTCCTTATATGTGTGATAGGAGAGGACTCGCTTCTGCAAGCTGAAATAGCATGCCTGTGTATCTTTGGAGTTTCGGCCACCAATCAGTACATATGGAGCTTGATTGTTGCCGGAATACCTCTTGGTCCAGCAATTCTGGTCGCCTTAGTTATTGTGGTATGTTGCCCGCGAACCTTAGAGTCTTATCTTGTTTTTGAGTTGTCTGGTTGGCAAATAATCATGGATATTCGGAGAGTGAAGAATCTGTGCCGAAGCTCATACATTTCAGAGTTATGGGCTCTATCTGCGCAACTGGTTTGGAGGTACCTATCTCTTCTCAATGAGGTTTTGGATTGAGCTCAAAGTATCTTTTAAATAGTGTTTTGTGGCTGCTTTTGATTAAAGTTCATGGATGGTCACTCGTTATAACAAATGGATGCCTGTCGGTGTTGTGTGCTGTGCACTTTATAGACAAACGTTTGCATGCAAAAATAGAACCTAAAGGTTATTGCCTCTCTTTTACTAAAATGACAAAAATCTAGGTATAACCTGCCTTCACTTTCTACTCGTGGCAGTGCTTTGGTTGTTTACTTCTCTTGCTTTGTTGTTGTGGATGGGTCACAGAGGTACTCAGTCGTTTCCGTAGTCAGCCATCTTATTTCCCCACAAGGAGCCGAGGGACTTTTCATTGATGTTGCTCCCTTCGCAGTCGTTGGCGTTACACTATGCTTGTGCCTGTCCGGTGTTTCACTTGCCGTCCGCCAATTATGCGTCGAGTGCAACTGCCCCTTATTGCAGGTGCCTGCTTGGGCCACCAAGAAGCACTAGGAGTTCACACAAGAAATCCGGCCTCTCAGCCTTCATTCCCTCTTCTAGCACCCACCAAAAAATTTCGTGTTCAGCCTTCTCAGTAAAACAGAATGCAAAATGAACTGAATTTTTTAATCAAGGGAAATTCTGCAACAACCGCTCCACGGCCCTGTTCACGTTGCCATTGGAGGCAATGAGTGCCTGTATGTTCTCTTGTTCATCAAAGAAGCCCATGTCCTTCAGCTGTTGTAGCTGTGAACGGTACAGCTCCGCTGGGGGTTCTGTGTGTATTTTAGAAGTGAAGGAGAAATAGAGGCTTCATACGCTGAGGAGTAGCGGGTTGTGATGGCGTTGCGGGGGTAGATGAAGGGTGAGCACCAGATAGTCTGAAAGAGGTAAGAAAAGACAAACGATGACGCGGGGAGTACAATTCCGTCATCGATCGAAGGTAATTGGGGTCTTGCAACATCGTCCTCATCTCTGGGTGTGCGTCCAATAAAGAGCGAGCAAATGGGTTGGCCTCAATCATCTAGAATGGTGTTATTCAGCAGTTCGGAATTCTGTTATCGCATACTCGATTTAAAAGCTCTGGATTTGCCGTCACCTGCTGCATCACCTGCTGCATAATTGGGCTTTGAAGCATAGAAGAAGCCGCTGCAGGATCAAAGCCAACTGGGAAATGTTAACAGGGCAGAGTAATGCATTACATACACAAGGGTAACGTCGGGAAGGGTTGTGTCCCTGTAGCTGGGGTACTGGGAGTTGCTGGTGATGGTGTTTGAGGGGAATTTGTGGAACCCAAAGGAGATGCACCTGCACTAGGTTAGAGTGTAAGTAAGAAAGTGTAACTTTATTGCTTTAGTGAGTTTTGTACCAAAAGAAAGCCAAGGGTTAGCTCCTGAGCCCAGACTTGCTCCGCCTGTGGCTAAAATAGGAAAGTAAGATTAACCTTGCCCAAAGGGACACATGAAACGCAAACAGTTACAGCAGATACAGACAACACAAACACACTAGCAAAGCAAGGGCAAACCAGCAGGAGCTGCCCAAGGGTTCGGCAGTGGCTGTGTGTTGGGTGTTGTTGGTGGTGGCTGTTCCTGGCGAGGCTGTTGCTGTTGTGTGTTTTGTGCGGGTTGTCCACCAAATAGAAATGAGTCTGTTCCAGTTGCTGCATTTAGCATGGGTTCTTGGATGTCTGTATATAATCGGCGCAGCTGATTGAAACCATCTGGTATTGCTTCCAAATTGCTCATAGCTCTATCTGTGTGGCGCATCATCTCTCGCATCAGTTCAGGATTTTGGGTCATTTCCATCATTTGGCGAAGTGTCTAAGAAATACGTTAGACATATTACGGGAATCAATTTGGAGCACTTGAGGATCATTCAGAATATGTCCAATCTCGGGATTTCGGTTGATTAGTTCTTGCATTTGAGGATTGGATGTGATAAGGCTCCTGAAAGAGTGTTACAATAATGTCAGTAACTTAAAAAAAAAAAACCTAAGGAGCTCAGGATTGTTCATTATTGATTGCGTGACAGGATTGTTCATCATCTGGCGCATCATCTCAGGATTTCGCTGAAGTTGCTGGGCAAATTGCCGGAAATCTGGCATACCACCCCCGCCCCCACCTCCAAGTAAATCTAGCCCTGGAAATCCTCCAGAACCACCCAAGTCAAATAGTGATGGAGGAGGGGCATTTGCAGCTGGTGTTGGAGTTCTTTTTTTTGTGTTGTGGTTAAAGTTGGAGAAGAATTTCCAAAAGTTCTCTCATACTGTGGTTGTTGTGTCTGTGCGTCAGTCTGTGGTTGTTGAGCAGGCTGAGAGGGCTGAGCAGTACCACGGACCATGTGTACTGTGTGACCATCTTGGACACCTTTTTTGTGGATATGTGACCATTTTTGCACTAGTGTGGCTCAATACCATAGTGCGAGAGAGACTCGTAATCTTTTAGCACGTGACCTGCATAGATCAATCTCTGCTGCTCTGCAGGAATTGGAAATTTGGTTGCAAGTATTCCTTTGAAATCTCCGACAGTAATTTCGAGGCTATCAACCTCCACTGGCACAACTTCTGCTCCTTTATTGATACTAGCACATTTTATATTGACCTTAGGCATTGCTCCCACTCTACAAAGTATGAGCGAAGGAAAAAAAAAAAAACGCACGGGAGTGAGAAAAACAAAAACGAGAACAGGTTGTTTGTAGATCGCGATGGTGAATGAAGTACGTTTACGGCGCGTAGGCACTGACGACCCCCTTTTTTAATGTGTTTTTAATCTGGCTGTTTTTTTTTCCCTTTTCTGACAAACGTGATGGAAAGGAAAACAATCATCATAATTCTTTGTTGGTACTTTTTTTCCTCTTTGTGGTTTCGACAGTGGCACTTTCGCAGGTCGCCAACAATTCTGCCGTATTATGGGATGCACGTGTCCAGTCACATCACGCCACTCTCCGAGCCCATAATGTTGAAAGGCCAAATGCCTCGGCTTGTGCCAGCAACTGTCTTTGACAACAAGGAAGGTGGATTCCAAGCCTCCTAGGCCACTCCCTCCACACCTCCAACTATATAGTGCTAGCAACATCAAGCAACATCTCGAATGTGCAGCCTTACTGCACCCACTACTAGTGAACAATTGCACCTTGGGTTGCCTCGTGCTGCACATCACCATTACCTGCCACTGGGGTAGCTTGGTGCGAAGGAGTCACTGTCATTTTGGAGGCCCATAAGCAAGGCGCCACACTTGTGGCACACTGGATAACCTCGACATAAGGCTTGACCAACTTGCTGGTGGTGATATTCCGTGGAGTGGTTGTAGTCAAGCACACCCCAACCCAAATAGTATGAGTAGTATGAGTGTTGATAGTATGTAGGCAGAAGTGAAGGAGTTCTTGTTTGTTGTTGCGATTTGCTGTTGTATTTTCATAAAATACGGCGATTCTTTGCAAATCAAATGGGAGGAAATCACCCACAAAATAATGGATTGTTGCTGAAGAACAATCCCACCATGATCATCCCCGGCAGCATCAAGCCCTGATTTCCTCCCATTTGATTGGTACTCCCCTCTTTAATTGATGTCAATTACTAATGCTACTAGATCATGTCCATGCTGAGATTGCAAGGAATAACTCAGTGGGGATCTTGGGCAGTATTTTCTCCGCTGTGGATCATGAATGCAGGTGCTTTTGTGAGTGCATTCACACTGTGTGATGTTCACTTTTATCAGTGCGTATCAAATTACAAGCAACACCCTTTAAATTCAATCTTAAGGAATCCAAACTGGGTGAGCTCTGGCCTTTTGATGACTGCGATAGTTTTTCTGGCATTGTGCCCTTTCATTGCTATTGAGATTCTACTTTGCCTTAAATTAGAGGGCTCCAAGAGAATAAAATTCTATGTGGAGGTAAACCACCCCCAATGCCCAGTTATTAACATTTTTCAGGCCTTTGCTCCTATGCTAGTTGTTCTCTTTGCCCTGCTATTGCTTCTTCTAGTCGGGGATTTCCACTTGTGGTCTCGCCTCAAACACTTCTGGGTAATGAAACGTTCTTTCAAATTCCCACTCAGAGAGCACTGGAGAAAGAAAGGCTCTCTTGTAGTATTGGATTAAACACCATTGGCCACCTATCAAAACCATTGTGCATAAGTCTTTGCCATAAAATAAAAGAAATATCTTTGCCTAGTTTCTGATTCAACGAAAAGCGTATGGTTCACCCATGAAGTACCGTCGTTGGAGGTTGGATTAGCCCTGTAAGCGCTATGACGTAACAACAATTATTTCACCAACTGCGACGTCACTATCTATGGCGAGGTCGCGATGAGACTGTGAAGGTGTGGATGAAGATTCATATGTGCTTCAACAAGGAATTCCAATGTGCTGTGCAGAGTGAGAGTGTGTGCCTTGTTGTTGAAGAGAGGCTCATGGACAGGTTGAGAGGCGAGACCAGGGCAATGACAACCACTAGATAAGAACAGTTGTTGAAGAGAGGCTCATGGACATTGCCCTGGTCTCGCCTCTCAACCTTACCTTGTTGTCTAGTGGCCTTGCCAAAACTCATGGAACAAGTGACTGTTACGAAATTGCTCTAGCGGTACTTCAGTACTCCCCTTTATTGTGTTCCTCCACCAGAAGGCATTTCGGACGTTCCCAGGGTACAGAGAGCAAGGACCATTTCGCCAGGAAAGTATGAGTCCCAAAGTTCAAACTTAAATAAAGAGATTGTTTTGCAAGAGAAAACGGTTGCTTTATTTAAAAACACGGGGGTAAATACAACAGACTGGGGTGTGGGTGGGTAGACAAAGACGGAAGAGACCGAGAGAGGCCATGAAGAGCCTCAAGAACCGCGAAGAGCCGGAAACGAGCAGTTGTCATCAGTTTATCTGGGGAAAAGTAAGTGTGTTGTTTATTTTGGTGGAGAAGTTGAATTCACCTGAGTGTTTGTCCCGTCGAGGGGGGTGCTCAAGTCCACCAGAGAGAGCGCGTATATGTGAAGGGAAATCAGTGGAGTCGAAATTAATTGGGAATGGGCACTTACTTGGGGGTTTGAGACCCCCCGGAGTGTTCCTCCTGGCTTGCCTGCCTGCCTGCTTGCCTGCTTGCTGCGCCGGCTGCTGCTCGAGCACATGTTCCAACCTGTTTCCTGTGTTGGAGAGGAGTGGGAGTGTTCTTACGAAATGAAAAGCAGGTCACAGCCAAGTCAGCGGAGAGTCAGAGAGCCAGCAAGAGTGAGGGGGGGAGGAGGAATGAACGGAATTCTCCAGTCCAGCGTGACAAAATGTCGTCAAACTTTTATTGACTGGACTGGAGTCGAATCCAGAGCATCACAAAATGTCGTGACACGTTCTGGGATTCGAGAGG